>CAXFZR010000659.1:5000-10000 GCA_964007535.1 Brachyptera risi | reverse complement strand
CCCTCAAACCAAACAAAGGCTTGGTGCTCCTATGGGTTCCCCGGTGACAGAGGGGAACCCATAGGAGCACCAAGCCTTTGTTTGGTTTGAGGGTTCCCCTCTGTCACCGGTGATTGCAAACTTATTTATGGCAGACTTTGAAGAGAAAGCTTTAGATACAGCACCATTAAAACCAACGCTGTTCAAACGGTACGTAGATGACATATTTATTAGATGGCAGCATGGTATAGGTGAACTAGATAAATTTTTTAATCATTTTAATAATAGGCACAATAATATTAAATTCACGATGGAACTGGAGAAAGATGGAACACTACCCTTCCTGGACGTATTAATCATAAAGAAGAAGAATGGAGATTTTGGACATACAGTATATAGAAAACCGACCAATACAAATCGATATTTAAAAGCGGAATCGCATCACCATCCACAACAACTTTACTCGGTAGTAAAATCTCTAACACATAGGTCCAAAACATTAACAGACAGTGAACACAAGAGAGAAGAATTAAATTTTTTAAATGAGGTTTTGATGAAGAATGGATACGCAGAGAAAGCCATATGGAAATCTAATAACAGAAAATACACACAGAGTGAAGAGGAGAAACCGGAGATAAGAAGCACAGCTTATCTACCTTTTGTAAAGGGAACGACAGACATAATAGGAAGAATGTTGAGTAAAAGGAATATAAAGACAGTATTCTCAACGGAGAAGAAAATCGGGGACGTGCTCAAATGTGAAGATAGTACTATATTGAATGAATCGAAAGGAGTGTATTAAATACCGTTTTCTGATTGTGATTTAGCGTACATAGGACAGACAAGCAGGAGAATTGAAGCAAGAGCAAAGGAGCATCAGGCAGCAATAAAAAGACATGACTTCAACAATTCCCTTAGTAAACACTCAATATTAACTGGCCATCATATAAATTTCAAAGAGACAAAAACAATAGCAAGGGTGGAGCACATCATACCACGTATTACCAGAGAAGCAATAGAAATAGAAATTACGCCAAATATGAACAATAGGAACGATAGTGTGAGATTTCACGAGAGTTGGAAAACGGTACTGGGTAAGAAAGAAAATAGGGAGGAAAGGAGAAACCAGGATGAAGTACAACAGAACGCAACAAGAGAGATAAATGAGAACATCACACTCACGAATCGAGCCGGAAATACGATGTTAGAAAGAGAAACGGGACCGACAACAAGAAGCAAATCGGAAAAAAGGACAAGCTAATTAATATATAAGTGCTTTGTTCAAGTTCTAGACGGAAACAAGAAGGTATAGATACATATACAGCAAGCTTATATATTTCAGTTTCTTACATAGATATCAAGAGTGGTCTTAGATTCTTATTTTGGAAAATGTTTTATATTGTTATAGTTGTCATATTTTTATTTACTTTTCATATTAGGATGATATTTTCTTTGATAATGACGTGTGCAAATCACGTTGAAACGTTAGAAGAATAAAATGTATTACATAGATAACACAAGTGTGTCCGAAAACTTTACCATTAATAATATATATATATATATATATATATATATATATATATATATATATATATATATATATATATATATATATTCATATATATATATTCACATATATATATATTTATATCTATCCATCTATATTTAAATATATATATATATATATATATATATATATATATATATATATATATATACATATATATATATATATATATATATATATATATATATATATATATATATATATATATATATATATATATATATGAATATAAATATATATATACGTATATATATATCTATATATATATATATATATATATATATATATATATATATATAAATATACATATATAAATATATATATATATATATATATATATATATATATATATATATATATATATATATATATATATATATATATATATATATATATATATATATATTTATATCCACTGCTATATGAGATAATTCGAACCTTCACTTTGCTACTTGTAGTAAGTAGTCTTCACAGAGATCTGCCTTGTATTCCACAATATCGCTAATTTGTGTACTCTCTCATGACCATAGCAATATCATGTTCATGATCAATCTGTATGAATAAATTCACTATTATTGTTATTGTTATTATTATTATCATATCCTGAAGAAATGGTATGTTGACAATATTGTACCATGATTGATTGTTTGATTGGTTATGTTTTATTAATCAATCACGATTCTTTTCAATTTCTTATATATTGTTTTCTGTGACTATTCGAAAACAATTGAAGTTTCTTAATTTTTCTATAATTTTTCTCTTTTCAGCATGTCAAATTTGCAAAAGTCATATATTGAACGTTTCAAATCTTGAGTCCATATCATATAACCACTTTTTTCTGCTATGGTATTTTATATAGGGCCCCTAATTGGAATCTAAGTTCATCTGTTGGATTTACTCCAATCATCTTGTTTTGTATTCATATAATAATTTTGTTTTGCCATTTGTCTCGTTTGTGGTGAGTTATTAATTTGATATTGATTGTATTTTTGTTCTACCATTCTGATTATTGGAGAGCTATAAGACCTGTTTCTAGGATCACTCTTATTTGGGAATATTTTCAATAGTTTTTTTCCCTTCATTTCAGTTTCAATTAATCGGGATACTTTTTTTCCACCTCGTCAATATATTGTTCATGCTCAGTTCAGTTCAATTTACGAATACATCTTTAGATTGAAGTTTATTTTTCAAATTGTCATCTATTTAATTTTGATTTTAGACGTGTAATTATTTTCGTTAAGTTTTGTTCTGATCTTGAATATGCTTTTCTATATTCTAAATTATTCTCTTAGTATCACTTCATATCTAAACATCCCTACTTTTTGGCACTAAACGTATTCCTTTCTTACATCTTAGTCTGAACTATACATATATTATTTATATTTTGTTATTTTTTACCCACAGATAAGCCTTCCTAGGCTTTGTGGAAAAGAGTTTAATTTTATTCTCATATGTATGTTCTTTGTTCTTTTGTGCAATAATAATAAAAAAAGTTATCATATTTCAATATTTTATTTCAATATTATGAATTCGATATTGTAAACCGCGACGTGAAGAAATGGTATGTTGACAATATTGTACTATGATTGATTGTTAGATTGTTGATAATCAATCACTAGAATACCATTATCTCTAATTTCTTATAGATTGTCTCCTGTGACTATTTGAAAACAGGAAGTTTCCTGATTAATCTCTCATTTCATATTTCCAGCACGTGAAATTTGTAAAAACAATTAATATATTTGACGACCTGAATCTTGAGTCCATATCATATAATTTTTTTGTCATTCTACTGTTATATATAGGGCTTTTATTCGGAATATGAGTTCATCTGTTGGCATTTATTCTAATCATCCTGTTTTGTATTCATATAATGATTTTGTTTCTCAATTTATCCAGTTTGTGGCGAGTTATTAATTGATAGTGGTAGTATTCTTGTTCAAATATTCCAATTATTGGAGAGCTGGACTTGTTTCTAGGTTCACTTTTATTCGGCTATTTCAGAATCTCCATGTATATATAATATGTTCAGTTGTTCACATGATCTGATCGAACTTTTGGATGAAATATTTGTGAGAGTGAGTTTATTTTTGTTCATGTGTGAAAAAATAAAATAAAAGAGAATAATTAGTACACTCACCCAATGTCAATACAGGTAAGCCACAGCCAGGTTGATTGGTGCCACCGTTGAAGTAGTAATCTACATGACCAGATGGCTCGTTGGTGCCGAATTCAAAAACGTTAGTGTGAAGAACCTCCACGAAGATGGCGTCATTGGAGTCAAGCCGTTGGTCGTTGACAACTTCTTCAAACATGGGCCCAGCGGGATCCATTCCTAGATAATGATGACTATAAATTAAAAGAATGATGATTGAATATATATATATATATATATATATATATATATATATATGAATTTATCATATTTAAATATATATATATATATATATATATATATATATATATATATATATATATATATATGAATATATATATATGTATATATATATATATATATATATATATATATATATATATATATATATATATGTATAGTTATATATATATATATATATATATATACATATATATATATATATATATGTATATATATATATATATATATATATATATATTTATATATATATATATATATATATATATATATATATATTTGAATATATATATATATGTATATATATATATATATATATATATATATATATATATATATATATATATATATATATATATATATATATATATATATATCCAATTCCATTTCAGGTCATTCTGCATAATATAATGATAATAATAACTCTTCTATTCATATACAACAAAGTAAATCGTTGTAGAACAAGTCAAGACTAGTTGAATTCCACTAAAACATAGTATATGAATTTGAAACATCATTAAAACAGAGAAAATGAATCAATCTCTAGGAACTTCACTCGGGTTGTTGAAATTGAAAAGCTGCTTACATATTCCCCTACGTCATAAAGCGGGTTTGAGACTAAAAGTTCTTTCACCTTTCGTTTGAAGGTTATGTCGTTTCTCTCACTCCTAATCTCTTGTGAGAGTTCATTATAGAGAATGGCACCCGTGTACAAAGTGCTCCTACTGAACAGTGTCAGATTATGTGTTTGAGTGAAAATATCACTCCTGTGACGGGTATCTGGTCATTCTTTTTTTTTTTTTTTATACTGGGTTTTAACGACGCACTGTAATGATTACTAAGATCTATTGGCGTCGGATGAATGATTAATGAGATGATGGGATGATGAGATGAAGGTTCTATGGGTATTGGAAAGGATAGTGGAAAGGAAGCAGCCGTGGCCTATATTGTGGGAACCATCCCGGCATCAGCCTAGACTACAGAGGGAAACCACGAAAAACCCCTGTAAAGATGGACGGTGGCGGGGATCGAACCGGGTCCGATATGTCCCTTCACCTC
>CAXFZR010000658.1:0-29160 GCA_964007535.1 Brachyptera risi | reverse complement strand
GAACGGTCTTTAAACGGTATTACCAACACATCCTTACAGCCTCAATTGGGCCCATCCTCAACTTCTTGCCCTGGGCCCGGATTCTCTGCAAAGAGTCCTATCTTCAGGGGCCCCAAGTTAGGACCAATTTACCGAGTTTTTACCGAGTCAATTTACCGAGGAAACGAACCCCGGTCTCCCGAATGACGGTTCAGTGTGTTAACCACTCGGCCACGCGTCTCGGTAACAAGCACACGTCCAGCACTGTACCCCGCGCGCTGTTGTCACGTCTCCCCCCAAGCCGGCGCTCTCCTGCCCGCGCGCAAGGGAACGCGGCGGAAGTGCCCGTGACGTCACAGAGGACCGGAACACGCGTCAGTCCGCGCCGCAGACGAGCTTTATGGACCACTAAACGTCACCGAGCTACGTCATAACTCAGCCCTCTGAATACCTCTACCAGCGTCAAGACGTGCCGAGACCAACTATACGAGATCTTCCCAGACCTGAATAAGCCAAGAAAGTAATTTATAAGGGGATTATAATGGATGATATGAAACATAATAAGTTTATACAGTGACTTTGGTTGATTATATACTCAACTATGAATATGTTAGAGACTGTGTGCATGGATATATATTACCTCACATAGATACTATACTCCTGCAACCGATAGTGACATATGCTTGTTCCAATCTCGCCGGCCATATTGGATATTTACAAATAGAATCCAAGCAAGACATTCAATATTATTACTGATATATGTCGAATATGGTGGAAACTTCCCGGTTTGCAAAGCGGTGTGAAGCTACTGCCGAGACACAAATATGCACGCCTTGCCGAAGTTGAGTCAAGCTGGCCTTCCATGAACGCGGAATTCGACGAAATTCGTCTAGCGAATTCGCTTCGCGGTTTTTTCGGCCGCCATATTGGAAAAACGACCAATCAGCGACGAGAGCGGCGCGGTATCCTAATGTTGAGCTGAGCCCAACTTTTTCGCGTTGCGCATAGCGAAACCGCCGGACGTTCATGTAAGGACAGCTTGACAAATCTCGGTAATATCTATGTATCCTCCATGTAACAAGTGTCATCTTGAACAAGGGGGTTCCCCTTTTCTCTTACACTCACTGAAACAGTTCTATGTGAGGCGAAGAAGAATGGTCACGGAAAGTGCAGACCTTGACATTTGAATTTTTTTTTCTTTTTGGTGACACCGATAGCATAGTCATTAGATGAGCGTAGCGAAGTCTCCATCCCACTCTTATAGGGCTTTGTCTGTGTTTTTTTTTTCGTTTTTTTTTTGTTTTTGTTTGTGGGCACTGCACAAGTCGCACGGTTTGATTGATCAACATGAAACTTTTTTTGTACACACGTATAGACTCAACCAACTTGGAGATGTATAGTTTTTGGAATGAATCGGTCGATTAGATTTTGAGAAATATCATGTCAAAGTTTTTAAAAACCCCATAAGATTAGGCTGGGTGAGAAAATTTGAAAAAATGAAACCTCTCCGAAAAAAATTAAATTTTCTCTGAGTGTTCAAACATAAATGATACACATAACCACCATTTTGTAAGCAATTCGAACCAGCCATTTCGAAGAAAAAAAATCAAATAACTGTTTTTATACATCAAATATATGGAAATGAGCCAAGATTCACTGCTTCCTAGATTCGATATTTGCCCAAGCATTAAATATTCTTCATATTCGTCAGGGTGTGTAGAATACCAGAGAAGATGAAGTAGCAATTAAATGAAGGACAAAGTGTGTAGAATACCAGAGTTGATAAAGTAGCAAATGTAGGACTGTTATTATACCTTATTCAGATATCTCGCTCATCTTACAACGCATATTTCGCGTTTGCCTAGTTTTATTTCCTGTTCATCAAGTTTTATTCTATTTGTAAGTGATGGTATGTTCTCAGTTCATTTTTATATGATTATTAAATATATTAGGTGACAATACCGCTCCAAGGCTCGAACAAACGGAACGGTGCCGCTTTTAAACGGGGAATGAAGCTTCAAATTGTATTCCGAGCACAGAGAGTTTCCATTATTATTGCTATTCAGGATGAACAATTCGGGATGACATTTCTTCCTGAGTTGCCTGTGTGGGGAATACTGATAGTATAATGTCACGTCTGGGAATACTCGAATAATGAAAATACAAAACTCTTCATCATATGTACGGAACGATAAGATGGTTGAAATAGAAATTCAATTTGATTATACTAAATTTTGATTCAATAGACAAATATACAATTAGACAATATTGATTTTCGGAGTGTGAACTATATAGGTTTAGGTTTATACAATATGTATACAAAAAGGTGGAGTGATGAAATAACCACGTTGTCGGGGTCACCCAAGAAAAAAGAGGAGGGGTTTCAGTCGGTAAGAATCCGACACTCCCCGCAATTCAACCTGTGGGGGGGGGGGGGGTCTCATGCGAGATTTCCCCTCCTAAAAAAAATAAATAATAAATAAGGTGGTTATGTTATAAGAACAATTCTTCGTTTTCGCATCTGCTTTCGCACCAGGAAACTCGATTCTGTTATAAAACACGCACATATACAATTATTGGTGGAGGTGCCGGGTTTGTTACAATTGAAACATTCTATATTGCACGCCTTCATTCTTTCAGGCCTATTGGCAGCGATTATTGGATAAACGCAACAGGTGTGAAACGAAAAAAGTTGAATACAATTCATGCAAATTCATTTCCAAACACATTCAAAACATTTAGGCAAAAGATATCACTACCAAGACAAGATTGACCAGCTCTTACGTTTGAATAAGATTCAATCCCCTCGGCTATGTCTTCAATTAGTGTGACTTTACGCCCGCTAGATAGCGCGAACAGCGGGCTGAATGGTTGATTGTGATTGGATATCACCAGCTCGCTTGTCGCTCCATCTAGCGTGCGGAAAGTCACACTAATTGCAGACATAAGCGAGGAGACTGGAGGTGTTAACCGGAAATTGAACCCCACACACCTATACGCGTGAACTGGCTTGGTAAAATATCTATTATATATGTATATACAAAGCCTAATTCAACGCGTATTACGAATTGTCCTATTCTATATTCACGTCGGTAACGGAAGTCTTGATGTAAACAACGAAGCAGAACTCTGTAATACCGGCTTTCCACACCATTATGGAACACACACCGCGCGTGATTAATCACAACAGAGTGAATTACAACATCGTCATTAACCCACCGACCGAACGACCGTCTCCCCTATACCCTAGCACCACCGGCCGGGCGTTTCGAGCTGTCACGTGCGTGATGAAGTACAGGTAATTAGACGACACTGGCGCCATCTCTCAGATTGTGACGATCTTTTGGTGAACCAAGTCGTGTTATACGGAGTTGTTGTGGGGAAGGGGAAGGGAGGGGGGGGGGGAGATGAAATTAAACCAAAGTGACATAAGTTGTGATACAGACCTGGGTGGGAAGTTATTTACTGGAGTGGGACGATGGAAATATTGTTTAATTCAAGTTTAAGTGTTTAGCGGAGTGTAGTTAACGCGACTGAGCGTTTATAAACAAGGCATTATAAGTTTCAAGTTTTTAATTATAACGAACGTTAAGGTGTGAATATTATGGCATAGGGATGGTGTGACATTGTGGTCGCGAGATAGCGTGCAGTTAGACATGAATATATGAAGAATAGCTACTTCATTATTCTCTACAACGATTTAACTGAGATAAAACGATTCAACTGAGTGAAGTAAAATTTGGACCAATAATGTGAAACAAAGTGACAAATAGTGGCTTTCCAACGTTTTCACTGGAAAATGAGGAGATGAACAAATGTATGCAAATGTGTACATTTGTGATTTCATTTTTATAATAACATCGGAACTTGATACAATATCATTGTTCCTCAATTGAGGCTATGGATGAGAGCCGTAATAGCCTCAAAATTCATTTTAATTGAACATTTTGAAATATAAGTTGAATAGTTTCATCTTGTACCATTCCGAAGTTATTAGAAATATCTGTATTTCCCCCTTATCAAAATTTTGATATCTCACACCAATCAAACTTCATTATCAAACGGCTGTTTTTTCGCTAAATCCACTCGCTGCGCTCTTTAGAAATGAATAATTATATATCACGAGCTATTAACGACCATTTCAATAATTATTGGAACCGTTTCGATGAGTGAACTGAGCTACGGAAATACCTGTTGCACCTGTTGCACTTCCTCCACGTGACAGCCTCAGGGTACTTACCTGGAAACAAGAGAAAACACGATTAGACACGATTCATCATGGAATGTTCGAGATGACATTTTACCATCACGACAATCAATTCCTCATTTATTTATATTGGGGCTGTAATGATGAGTAAGATCTATTGGCGTCGGTGAATGATATAGGCCTATCAGATGATGGGATGATGAAATGAGAGGTTATTTCATCAGGTGTTTTTGGATAGTGGAAAAGAGTCGGTCGTGGTCTTTTGTCAAGGAAAAATTCCGGTATTGTCCTGAACGACAGAGGGAAACCACGAAAAACCCCTGTCAGGATGGTCAACCATAGCGGAAATCGACCCTTAGTCCCCTGAATGACGGTTCAGTGTATTAACCACTCGACCACTCGATCCGGAAGCGTCTCTCCTCACTAGAACATTTTCTATTGTTGTGATCATAGATCTATCTGTATCACCGAGAATCGTTACTCGACGTCAAGAAGGCGTACATATTTGTTTCTCGGCAGTAGCTTCACACCGCTTAGCAAACCAGGAAGTTCTTCACATATTCGACATATGTCAGTGATAATGTAGTATGCCTTGCTTAGAGTCTATTTGTAAATGTCCAATATGGCCGCCGAGAGTGGAACGAGCATATGTCGCTATTGGCTGCAGAAGTAACGTATCTCGGTAAAATAATATATATATATATATATATATATATATATATATATATATATATATATATATATATATACATATATATATATATATATATATATATATATATATATATATATATATATATATATATATATATATATATATATATATATATATATATATATATATATATATATATATATATATATATATATATGTATATATATATATATATATATATATATATATATATATATATATATTTATATATATATAAACTTATATATATACGTCCTACTGTTTTACTCTCCTTACTAGAACGTTCTATTGTTGTTGATATCGTCCTCCATGAAGTTGTCTCCACGAGTGCTACAAACGACATCGCATCAGTCGTGCTGATATCTTGTCTCGTGAAGTGAGCTCCGGGCGTCGAACAAGCGACGTCAAGTCAGCCCCAAGCGGGCCGCGCTCGACTAACGCGATTATCGAACTTATCGAAACTTTCAGCGCGAGCCCGAGTCGAAGATGGAGGCCGTGGCGTCACACGTCAGCACACTTGTAGTGGCGCGAAACACCAGCGCGCTCAAGGTGTGGGATAGCGGAGACGGTCGTTCGGAAGCTTCATCTCTCGTGGATCACAGTATGATAAGTTGTATTGACGAGAGATGAAGGTGCGAAACACCCGCGCGCCCAAGGTGTGGGATAGAGGGGACGGCCGATCGTAACATTTAATCTCTTGTGGATATATTGAAATGTCCCCCGAGGCTGTTCATGTGTAGGATATATATATTGTGTTGTTGGCACCCTCTCTTACTGCCCCCTCCCCTCGATCGTATAGGCATCCTGTGTTACATCACCCCCCCCCTCCCTCCTGAGCTCGTATAGGCATCCTGTGTTACATCATCCCCCCCCTCCCACCCCTACGGCCCCAACAGAAGCGCATAATGCTACTAGTAAACGAGGATGATCTGCACAACGGCAACATGGCGCCGGAATAAGAGGGAGGAGTAGAGCTTCAAACAAAAGTAAAAGTCTGTTTTCAGTTCGTCTGATACCTGTTAAATCCTATACGTTATTGCAAGGTTGATTGGATCAGACGGGTAGAAAAAACGGCTTTTGATTTTGGTTGATGCTGTACTTTACTTCAATATGTGGTGTGCGTCAATGTCTGTAGTAAAAATATAGGTAGCGGGATATTTTCAACGTGACCCCACTCACAGCTGAGTTATATGGGGTACGAATGAGAAAGCAGTTATTAGATGTGCTATTCTAGTGAACATGAAGCTGAACAGCTATACTTGTGTCCACGAGAGGAGAGGGTGGTCTACCAACATGATGAAAACAAATATAGCCGAAATATTCATGTCTGGTTTTTTTTTATTGTAATACGATTTTTGAGAATATGATTAGGTTGAGAAATGATACTACATCTTTCAAGAGCGTGAACTGTTCGAAATTGCATTGAGACTACGAAATTATTCAAGATTTTACAATTACTGCCCTCATTTCGTGAGTAACGTAGGCCTAGCTATTTGTCACTTTTGTAATAGGTCTCTATATTATTATATGCAATATACAAAAATAGAAGAACTTCATTTCATTTCCATTTATAATCAGAACCAACAATACAGTGGTGAAGATGTTAACTATTTATCCGATAGCATCATTTCCAGAGTTGTTGGTGGAGGAGCCAACTTTCAGAGTTTCTGGTGGAGGAGCCGGGTCGTGTGTTATTTCCGCGGTGCGACGACGTGGTGTCGAGTGAATATGTATCAGCCTCAAGAAATAGATGCAAAGGGCTTTTACCCCTCCCTTATCCTCTAATCCCTGGTCTTGAGAGAGGTTTAAGGAGGGGGAGGGAGGGAGGGAGGGAGGGGGGGGGAGGTAACACCGCAGGCAATTGTCAACCTCCCTCCAGTTTACATCTATCATAAGACTTGCCTGGCGGAAGGAAACGAAAAAGACGGAAAAAAGGGGCCACCGAAAAAAAAGAATAAAACACAATTTTGACAAAGATGAGCCAAAGTAGAGAGAAATATATTATAGGAAATCATATAAAAAAAAATAGATATAATCTAAAGGATGGCTTTCCTTTTCAGTAGATCTGTATGGTGAAATGGTAGTAATTGTTAGCAGCCCCTTCGCACACGAATATGTGGAAGTGGAGTAAGGGGGGATGAGGGAGGGGGGGGGGGGTTGTGGAGGGAAGATTCTTATTTATTATTGGAGGTGTATAGGGGAGGAAGTCGGTCCATCATGGTAACTGACAGAAGATTTAAACGAAATCTTTGCTCTAACACGAGAAGACGGGTCTTGTGTGTGCACGGCCTATGGCGTAACATGTGTGATGGCTTTAGCAGTGGAAACATGCGTGGGGGGAAGGGGGGAGAGGGGGGGGAGAATCGAAAAGTGGAAATATGGATTTGGGGAAATCTGAATGAGAAAAGCAAATAATGCACGTACGGAATAAAATGTGTTCCATTGGTTTTTGGTGAAATTTTTAGAATTACAGACAGGTTTCTGTCAGGTGACGTCACTCGTTGTTAACGAGACAGACAACAATGTCCACATCCGTTCTCCGTAGCATAGTCAACTTCGGATACCGAAGTCACTGTTGGGCGCGGGTTCGAGTCACGCATGAGGCATGTTGTTTTTTCAATAACATCGGAACTTGATACAAAATCATTGTTCCCCAATTAAGGCTATGAATGAAAGTAGAATCGTTTCGACGGGGCACCACAAGGGCGATCTTACCAACCTATTTACTTGAATTTGAAAACAATAAAACCAGTAAACTTTGACATCAGAACTGAGCTGTGTGACTATCTTTTTCGCTGCGGATAAAAGTTCTTTCTCAAGGGTTTTTATAAACGTCCTTTCACATGTTCAGTTCATAATCACACCTGCTAATTCGTACCCCATATAACCTGGCTGTTGGTGGGGTCGTTACACGAACAATAATAATCATCAACAATGTTCTATTGATATTAACCAATCACAATCTGCGATAGTTCATCAGTTCACCGTGTTGAACTCAATTATAAACTCAATATACATTTATAATTTCATAATTTATAATAATAAGTCTACTTATCAAAACTCGTAATCATCGAAGTGAACAGTTAGAGTAGGTACATATTTTCTCATTTTTTTTCTATTACATCAGTAATTTTGTTGGTGTTTGAATTGTTTTAGACTCAACCATTATTATAATAATTATTTCTTTCTCTCATAATTTTATTCTTCTTATTATATTCTTCATCATCATCCATTATTTTATTTTGTTATCTGTGATCATATATTTTGTATCTTTTTGTTTATTCATTGTTCTGTGTCGTATCGGCAGCCCGGATATGGGCAGAAATCTGAATAAAGAAATCAGGAAACACTGCATGGTGAAATATGTCAGATCACATCGGTGGAGATTGAAATAATAATAATAATAATAATAATAATAATAATAATAATGGTTTTATTTCCTTTTGGATCATTACATGATGAAGTCATAAAAAAAGTTATGTAACACAAATTCAAAATATTCAATATTAAAATCTCAATATGATCACACTTCAACAAAACTCATATAACTGCGTAGTCTTTTTTTGAATACAATTTTAGAATCGCGTTTGCTGGCATCTTTCAGCACAATAGGTAAACAATTGAAAAATCTACACACAGCATAAACTGAACTCTTGAAGAGCTCCAGCTTGTGAGCCTCCAAGACGAATGCGGATTTGTTTCTTGTGTTGAAATCATGCAGTTTGTCATGCGTTATACAGTCCCGGCTGTTCTCCAGTACGAACATTGATGAAGAATTTGAAATGATGGAAATGGAATGAAATACCGACACTCGAAATATGAAAATATGGAGTGTTGTTGAATTGTTTGAGTGCAACCGAACAAGTGGAGTAATTAACACTAACAGAGTGTGTGTGTTACAGTTGCTCTAGGTGAACCAACCACCATTGTTTTCCTCTTGATAGCATAGTTATCTCTCTCTCTCTCTCTCTCTCTCTCTCTCTCTCTCTCTCTCTCTCTCTCTCTCTCTCTCTCTCTCTCTCTCTCTCCACTCTCTCTCTCTCTCCACTCTCTCTCTTTCTCTCCTAATTACCTCACCACACTTGAGTCAACACATTCAACAACATATCAAAGAGAAGTTTTATTAGTTGAAATATAAAAGCTCTCTTTTTTCCAAGAAAAAACATTGAAAAAACAGTCTTTTCATGGTTTATATATACTTTGTATGTACATCAACGTATACGTATAATCACACTCAACAAATTAACCAACTATATCATCACCGTTGAAGGCTCGAAACTTCCGACCATTAGGTTTATTAAATAGGGAAGACATCCGATCGGTGTCGACAACTTCTTTACGACAGCAAATAAAAAAGTTGTACCCTATTTTTCTCGGCTAAAAAGCTTGTTTAAAAAGAAAGACTTTTGATATATAGCAATTTTACACAGTCGAAATAAATTCTCTGAAACATTTAAAAGAGAAAACTTTCCCCCTCCTCTTTTCTCTTTTTCTTCAGAGCCATTTCTCATTTCCCGTGCAATCATGAATGCACTTTTCACCGAGTGAGTGTTTTGTTCTCGACATTTGGATCCGTCTTGCCGCCGCGAGGGGAGGGGGGGGGGGGCGTCAACACATGAGGGGGGCCCGGCCTCCCCCCTGCCCCTGCCCCTGGTGACTTCGCTTTAGGGGATGGATTGTCGGCTGAAGGGTAGCTTTCAAGACGATTCAAAGGGATCGGTAAAACAGTCATCTAGTTTTTCACACGTTATTTATTGTACTGCGGGGAGTTGGCTTCAAGGGGCAACGTGTGTCGGCGCGATACACTTGTAAGAAAAGGTCGTTTACCAACCGAATAAGTGTTAATTTTGAACATCATCTCGCTGCTCGACTTTGAGGATTCAACACTTTTGAAAGATGATGTTGTGTATGTAAGCGTAAATCACGACGTGAGAAATCAATTGACGATACAAATAAATCGAAGCTTGACAATAGATGTAATGGTGATATTTATATTTAAATTTACATTTTATATCTATGAATAAGTAATTTTTATTATTTCATTTTCAATTTTTTTTTTCTAATTAATGTTATGGATATGTGTAGGCTAATGTTTTCTATTATGTGAATATGTTACCTGACTTTGCTTATATTACTTGCTCATCAATCAAGAATGAACAAACTTTTATTATTATTATTATTATTATTATTATTATTATTATTATTATTATTATTATTATTATTATTATTATTATTATTATTATTATTTCAAGTAGGCATAACCCTTGATTTATGAGACAGTGAAAAAAGTAAACACTTAGTGAACTTGTTTCATTGTTTCATGATATAAACCCGAATTTTGTGCAAGCTATTAATTTCATTTCTCATCCCACAGATAAGCCTTTTTGGCTTTGTGGAAGAGCGTATTGATTAATCTTGAATGTATGTATTATTTAAATCTAGTATATATAGACAAAAAAAATTATAATAATAGTACAAGAACAAGTACAAGTACAATACCGGCTTGTGATTGGTCAGTAGGGAAAATCGTGACGACAAGAAAAAGATCAGAACTGGAAACCCTGCTCAACTTCTGGAACAGGGTGTAATACAAAAGTTGACTGGGAACGAGGGTTTGATATACACAAAGCATATAGTTGGTAAAGTGTACTGAAAAGAGGAAGAAACAAAGGAATGAAAGTTATCTGGAACAAATACTGAAGATCTCTGTTTCTGATCACGCTTGTAATTCTCATTTGTCAGGCTGTTTATCGAGTCTGACATGACGTCACAATCCGTTGTGTTGGTTCAACTCGAAGAAATATACACTCAAAAGTCTCAAAAGTCTGTAAAGTTTACACTCAAAATATACTGGGATGATTATGTAGAATATACTGCCATCTTCTATTAGGTCTCTTGATAATATATCGACGTTTAAAAATATTTTGAGGCAGTTTCTGATTAAGAGTGCCTTCTATAGTGTCGATGAATTCATGTTGGGGTGTAAAAATGAGTTTTCTGAACCTGGATCCTAATCAAGTGTTTCAATGTACATAGCATGTGTGTGTTTTTGTTGTTTTATTATCATTATCAAACTGATGTGATAGATGCTAAGTATTTATGAAAAATAGCATCTATCATATTATATTTCACCTCATCTAATACCGTATATAATATCATGCATTTTATAACTTTTTGATTTTTCAATGATTATGTATTTTTAACTGACTGTCTATATGATCTGCATTTTATTTATTGTTGTTTTTTCGATGGTGAACTTGTGAATCCTTCATTAGACGAAAGTAAAATGGAATGAAATACAAGTGTGACAGACACATCTCTAGAGATCCATGGAACACATTCGACTCAAGTTTCAATATTTTCAGTGATATTATATTTTTGTGCTGGTAAGATCGTCCCTGTGGTGCCCCGTCCAAACGATCCTGAAGTTTCATCCCTTGACTTCAATCGGGGAACAATGATTTTGTATCAATTCCGATGTGATATTTTAAAAAAAGACACATTCTCATACTTGGGCCCGGTTTTACCAATCTTAGTTAGGGTACTAATCTACTAACTATTGATTGAAGGAACGAAAATAACATATGTAACCAATGGTGATAACAAGTTAATCCGCTAACAATAGCCTAAACCAGTTTCGTAAAACCGGGCCTTGGTGAAACGAAGTCTACACTCAATACCATTTCTTTCATTGTTGAAAATAATAATATTGATTCTCCATCACTATATATTATCATTATTATTTTGTTCATTAATTGATGTTTTATTTGATCGGTGTTTTAATACTAAATCACCAATCTCTAATTTGAAGGTTACTAAATCTAATAATTTTCTTTCTTTGAATTTAACATCGAAATTTGATACAAAATCATTAATCTCCAATCAAAGTTATTGATGACAGATATAACTCATAGAAAATCACAAACAAACCTATTCGGAATCTAATCTCTTTAATAGAATCATAGACATAGAATCTATTCAAAGACAGATACACAATCTTGAAGGAAACCATATTATTCTCTCATCAATATTAATAACCTTACAGCTACCCTATACTAACCGGAAGTAGGTTATAGATTGGTTTCAGTTTAGATTGAATTAGTTCAGGATGTTCATTAGATTGGGTTGATTCAGGTTAGTTTGGCAAGAACAACAACAACGTCCGCACGAATCTTCTTGAATCTTCCATATACTCAAATTTAGAATTTCATTTGGAATATCTGAAATATAATCGCAAACTCCATAAAGTAATTAATATACAAAAGTACTACTATTATTCCCATACACTTAATGATACCACTTCTTTCATTGTTTTTCTTTCTTTCTTAGATTTAAATAATACATACATGATTGTTAAAGATGGAAAAAATTCTTCTTCTTTGCTGAGAATAATGATATTAATTCTTCATTAATACATCATTATTATTTCGTTTATTTATTATAGGAAGCAAGAATTAAATGATTTTCGAATATAATTTGAAATGTTGGTCACATAGATCAATGCTCCAAGTAACAACCCTCTCTCCACTCGAACAAACCTGCTGACCTCTGACCTCTATGACGTCATAACAAGAGATGATTCACCGCACCCGTCATATCGCACGTCATCTTCATAAATAACTAACGCGTTTCCCTCAGTCCCTCGGCTAGTTACGACTGTGTTATCAGTGCGGGGGGGAGGGGAGGGGTTGAGAAGCTGGGGGAGGGGAGGGGGAGTTCAACCCGATCAACCCGCGGGATGAAATAATCACGAGGGGAAATGAAGGAATCACGGCGCTGAGAGTTGGAGGCCCCGAGCGGTGGTTCCCCCTGTGGGTTAGCGAGAACGATAGGGAGTGTCGAATAGTAATTACACGATGGGAGGATGTTGATATAATGATGATAAGTTTAGTTTGGAGATCAAAATGAACGAGATGTGTTTTAATGACAAGAAAGGAATGGGGGAGGGGGGGGGGGGATGAAAGGACAGTCGCTATGGAGACCAATTGATCGAAATCAAAACAACATTGAGTTTATTGTCAAATAGTGCATCGCAACAAATTTCATTTCTTTTTTTAATTATAGAAAAAATAATAATATCCTGAAAAAGCATTGCTATACACAATTAAATATACGATTTTCATTAACGTAGGAAATTGATACAAAATCATTGTTCCTCAATTGACGACTAGTGATTGACCCGCTCATAAACGTCACAAAACAAAACATCCAATCAAACGGGCTTTGTTATGTGGGAAATTTGACATTTACCTATCAGAGTATCTCTAAATGCCCACATGAAGTATAGATCTAGGTGGCCTGGCGTTTAGCCACGCCTATCACTAAAGATCATTTAAAGCTAAAAGAATGGAAGAGAGACGTCACGACGGGGCACCACAAGTGCGATTTTACCATCCCGAAGAAAAGTCGAAATAGGATAACTCATTTAACGAGTAATGAATGTGTAGGCCTAGGTAATAGCCTCAAGAATGACAATTTGAACAAGTGGTTGGACATATCATTATTATTTTTTTTTAATCTTGATCTTTTTCCTTTTCTTATTCTCGAATCCAATATCTTCTCTTTTTTTCTTCGCTCTTTTATTTTGCGCTTTTGTCTTGTATTTTGTATTGTTTGGCTAATTTTTGGTTCGATTTTTCTCAGTGATTACTTTGTGACGTCGATATTTGTGTGTGATAAGTTGGTAGACCAGCCACATCCTTACAAGTGACAAGACAAGATACAATAACGGATAACCCAGGCAGTATATTAGAGGACAAAACAGCTGAGAGTGACAGGAAACAAGGCTTTGTTGAGCGTCTAGAAGCTATGAAATATGTGCTTCGCGGCCAAAACAATGGACGCCGATGCGAGATCGTCAACAAAAACAAAAGACGACAGCAGATTTATTCATTTGATAAACTCTTGATGATTTGACGTTGCCAAACGTTTCCACACACTTACAAACGATCGACCTACAAATATCGAGATGAAAATAAGTGAGGGAACAAAATGATGAAAAGTGAAGGAAAGAGTTGAGTATCGTGGATTCTTTCCTCCATCCCGATTATTCGTAACCCCAAATAATATGGTTGTTGATGGGGTCGTTAAGCGACCAATATTCATCTTCTGTCATGCTGGTGTTTCAGTAGAGTTCAACAGTATCGAAGCTGATGTTAGTCTTCAATTTCAGTTTGTTTTCTTGGAGACCCCATAAACAGCTAGATTATTTGGGGGTACTAATGAGTGGATGTTGGATGAATGTTTACAAAGACACATGTCCTATTTTGGACTCGGATTACGGCTGATTCGACTTCAGTCATGGAAGCAGTGTTTTTCAACATCATTATTGAAGAATATATGGAATCATCACGCGATTCTATCAAGAAGGCCAGATAAAGTCCAGCTTGCTAATGTCAACATGATAATGGGAGGGAGAAATAAAGAGTGAGAGAGAAAGAGAGAGAGAGAGAGAGAGAAAGAGAGAGTGAGAGAGAGAGAGAGAGAGAGAGAGAGAGAGAGAGAGAGAGAGAGAGAGAGAGGAGAGAGAGAGAGAGAGAGAGAGAGAGAGAGAGAGAGAGAGGAGAGAGAGAGAGAGAGAGGGGGGGGGGGGAGAGAGAGAGAGAGAGAGAGAGAAAGAAAGAGAGAGAGAGAGACAGAGGGCGAAAAGAAAAGGTTACGTCAAACCACAAAAAACAACGAAAGCGAACAGATTGTCAGTTTCCCTGGTTTCCTTCAGCTCCTATCCACACAGACCTCGACTCACAAACACGGCAAAAACCGTGCACAACTAACTCATCCCTCTTTCTGACGCGATGTCCGCCTCCTTCCCATCACGCTGTGCGCATGCGCCACATACATTGACCATATGACGTCATCAGCTGATGGCGTCATGAACGGCAATCTACCCACAGCGTAACATTTTCAGTGGCATCCTAAAATATAAACGATCGCGGTGGTTTTCTGAAAGCACATATTGTAGTGAAACTGCTTTGCACCGTGGAGAAGAGTAACTCATAGGATCGTTCCAATCACCTATGACATAATATAGACACTTCGATACATGGATATAGATATAACTATATAGATACTGTATAGATAGGCCCAACCATGGAAATAACAAAAAAAATTGCTAAAAATACCTATATAGCAATAAGCATACGATAAGTGATAAGAATTCACTTCGAACTAGATCGAATTAACAAACTCCTGCACATAATAAAAACTATCAATTGTAATGTACTCTTTGAGGAGTGATTCGAATTGATTTATAGGTGAAATTTCAAACTCTCCTTCTCCTTGTCTGTCCCTCCCTCCCTCTCTCTCTCTCTCTCTCTCTCTCTCTCTCTCTCTCTTCCCCCACCCCCTCCACCATCTCTCTCGGTCAGTGCTGCTCACATGCAGGCTCCATACAGCACCACACCGATGCATGCACCGAGAGACAAAGTGCAGTCAGCGCGCGATGGATGCATGTAGAGATGATAATGCAGGCGCCGGACATTGTTGCCGCATGCGGTTGTCATTCAGCTAGATACTGATTAGTTGAGATGATTAAAGCATCAATCAATACATTCAGCCATTCAATCACGTTGTTCTATGCGTCTATCCTTACATATACATCTGTCAGTCGAAGCTGCATTCTGATTACGGATTATATAGTAGATTGTGTATACTGCCTTGTATAAACCCAGAGCCAGTAGATCCCACTGTATCGACGCCAATAGATCGCAGTCATCAGTCAAGTGCGTCGTTAAACCCAGAGCCAGTAGATCCCACTGTATCGACGCCAATAGATCGCAGTCATCAGTCAAGTGCGTCGTTAAACCCAATATAAATACCAATAATCTTATCAAGTATCGAATCTACCGAAGAGCAGAATAAGGCACATGAGACGTAGGATGAAGAGGACTCAAGACTGGCAAAATCAAATCATACTATTTTTTTTAATCACAAATTTGTGGAATTATTTTTAATTTCAATCCTCTCTTCGAAATTGACTATAAGGAACAAAATAAACATGCATAGGCCCACTTCATCAGATTTCAAATAAAAATGAATACCTTTGCTTCCTGATGATCAGACCCTATAATTATCATTTGCTTGACGACCCCACCAACAGCTAGGCTATACGGGGGTACGAACGAGCAGGTGATTATCAAATTATGAAGTGATGATACGTGTAAGGATTGTTCACAGAAACCCATGCCTTATTCGGGACTCGAACCCACGCCCAACGGTGAGTTCAGTTCAAGCGGTGTCTCAGCTGACCGAGCTACCGAGGGCGGCATGCTTCCCTTCACAAACATATTTCAACCCTTACATTTATTTTACCATGATGCCGATACATCGACAAAACTCAAGACTATATTCGCTGTTGAAGTTCATAGAATATTTCCACTGAAATATTTCAAAACACAAGAGTTTGGTTGCAAGAAACTTGAAAGAAGCATCAAATAAACACAAAACTGTCCGACTTTTAACTTCAGTTGTTTCAAACTGCAATCGTAAGTTCAGTGGAAGACTTGTATCCACGTGAGATGAAGTTTCAAACGACCGTCTCATCTATCCCTCACCACAAACTCACGGGTGTTTCACTCCTCTTTCAGACGAACACATTCAACCTGGCACCTCCACCTGTGTATAACAAGCATGTCTGGCAGAGAGATAACAAAGGAGGGGGACGGAATGAGAACGGGGAGAAAGAGAGAGAGAGAGAGAGAGAGAGAGAGAGAAAGAGAGAAATAAAGAAAGAGAGACAGAGAGAGAAAGAGAGAAAGAAAGAGAGAGACAGAGAAAGAGAGAGAGAAAGGGAGAGATAGAGGAGAGCCAAGATAACCTCATATATAGTGAACCGAAACTAAATCCATGTGCCGTATATTTCTTCCTTACACCGAGGAGTCGACGCAAAAAAGGGTGTGTATAAAAGCATCGCAAGTTGAATCCCTTTTAAAATACTGAACGAAGAACAGTCGAGTTTGTTCGTAGTTTATAGTGATAGTGAGCGGCCATTACCGGTGAGAAAACCCAGCTCGATCGCCCAAGTGTGAAAAAAACGAGCAAATGTTACGTCATTGTACAAAGTATGCCATGCATATATAGTACGCTCTATAGGCCTACCTATGTAAGAACGCCGGAAGAAGGTTGTCTATACCAACATGACGAACACAAATATCGCTGTTATTTTTGTATAGCTGTGGTATTTTTTACGGTATTATGTTTTTTACGGACGATAAGAAACGCAAATATATTTTTCAAAAGCATTGAATCATCGAAGTTGAAGCAGGATCATGTAATTTTCTTCGGTTTTAGAATTGTTTAGTTGGTAGACGACCGTTTTCCGTCGTAAATACAAGTATAAAGAGAAAAGTAAAAGCATGCATTTTTTTGCTGTAATTATCTCCTAAAACTTGGAAGTTCTTCTGAGTTATTTACACATTAAAAGTTGAAACTAAAATGCGTGAAAGTTTTGTTGAATGAAGCAAAGTATGCCAAGTGTAGACTTCAATGATAGCTTCTAGGCAGCTTACATTATGCCTACAAATACGTCATTTTCATATCACATGTGTGAAATAAAGAGCCAAAGTTCACCAATTTTCTTATTTACATCAATGTTTTATATAACAAGGAATTATTGTTATACTAAATAATTTTTCATTACAATTTTGTTCATGTAAAATCATCGTTTTCTTTTCTTTTCTTGGATTTACCCTTAAAATGAGAAACTGTTGGTACTACTTTCAAGTTATGCCAAGTTATATTTTTGTGTGTATTTATTAATCCTTGATTTTGATTCCAGTAGGAGTGAAACACGATATGTTCAAACACATGTTATCTCACCCCTATACAGTCAAGCCAGCTTTTTTGGCTTTGTAGGATTTCATGATGAATGTTTCATGTAATGATCTTCAATGTGTGACCATTGAAAAAAAAACATTTTCATCAAAACTCGGAAAAAATATGTTATTTTCCTGCCTAACTCACCAGTGACGTCATATCTTGCCCCACCAATGATCAATCAACAAGCTCACAGTGTCATGTTATTGAGTTATGGCCTAGCTGAAATGTGATCAACAGGTTTGAAAAATGTTTTCCACACGGCAGAGTTATTTATTACTGTTTCCTGTGCGATGTCGTTTGTATGATTGATTATTAGACCTTGTGACTTATTGACAGCTCGAGCGCTCAAATACACGGTCTGGTGTCCAATCAAAGCTTAGTTTAGTTGATGAGGTGAGTTCCTATTGGTTGTTATTTATGATCATCAGGGGATATTATTGAACGAATTTTTTGATTTATTTACAGATTTGTCATCTAGATTTGTTGTATTTATCAATAGTATCGAAATGAATCTTGGATTTGTTTTTACTTTCAGCCCAAAAGTGTATGATTTGTATAATTTAATTTGTATGGTTCTTTTTTTTTATTGGGTTTTAACGACGCACTGTAATGATAACTAAGATCTATTGGCGTCGGATGAATGATTAATGAGATGATGGGATGATGAGATGAAGGTTTTTATGGGTAGTGGGAAGGATAATGGGAAGGAAGCGGTCGTGGCCTATATTGTAGGAACCATCCCGGCATTAGCCTAGACTACAGAGGGAAACCACGAAAAACCCCTGTAAAGATGGACGGTGGCGGGGATCGAACCGGGTCCGATATGTCCCTTCACCTCCCGGATCACATGAAGCAAGTGCGCTAACCACTCAGCTACTGTGCCGGTGGATTTATAAAGTGCAAGGAGAACCTTGATTATTAGTGTAGTAAAATCGTGTATGCCTTCAGATTTTGCCCAATCGATGTGAGGGTGAGAATTTTTTAAGTAGTTTCCTAAAAAAAAAAAAATGTATGCGACAAGGTCTGAAGGTCGAAAAGGTCTGGTGAGTGGACAAAATTATCTCGAGCTACGTTATAAAATTGGGCAATTACGTACTTTCGGAGTTTCATTCGGAAAATGATTCGAATTGCGTACGTTTGAGATTATTTGCTTGCACGATGTACAGAAGATGGAAAAACTTTCTAACAACATTGAAAAGTGGAAAATTCTGAAGCAAAAATATAGTGAAAAATATTCTAATTGTAGGCCAACATTTTGATACTTGTTGACTGCTTCAAACCGAGTAGCAATTCGATCGTATAGCAATGTCTTCTAAACTAAACAAGATGGTTCATAATGTCACACGTATAAAGCTGAGTTGAAACGAGCTTCGTTAAAAGTTTCACTCAAACATAAAACAACCCTCGAAAATCTCCCGCCAAAATCCAGCGTCACCTTGCCACGTGGTAGACGCGCGGGGAATCACAGACAGTCGGTCGTGTTCGTAATGATCCACTCGAAAAGGCGAACAGTTATCATAATTGCAGTTAATCCAAGACAAAAAGTTTCACGCAGACACAAAAACCCTCGAAAATCTCCCGCCAAAATGTAGCGTCACCTTGCCACGTGGTAGACGCGCGGGAAATCACAGACAGCCGACTCACTCGGTCGTGTTCCTAATGATCCACTAGACAAGGCGAACAGTTATCATAATTGGAGTTAATCCCAGCCGAGATCGAATCCGCTGACGACCGTGTTTTCATTTAAGTAAGCCACTTATCTTATCTTGCTTCACCCCTCTCGTACCTTTCACCCCGCTCCCCTCCCCTGGCTGTAATATCACTGTCTCCGTGACGTAGATTTAATAGAGGCACGTGTTACCCGTTAGTGGGATAATATCTCTTTCCGGTGCGAGAAATTCAACCGTTTCTGATGGTGGATATTTTCATAACGATCCCAACAGCGACTAAAATATTTGGGGGATCACAATAAATGGATGTTAGGGCTCATTCATAGGCTTATCAACAGCAAGGTCATTTTAATTATTTTCATTATAATTTCATTCTCATTATAATGAAAGTAAATGATTTCACCATTTTTTAGTTGACAAATTTTAATACAATTAATTATTGCGATTTTTTGTCATGTTCAAAGTATTGATCCATAAATTCAATTTAGTCCTTCCATGACACCTGGGAATCAGAAGTAAAATGGTGCTGCTCCTATTTTTAACAAAAGAGTTGAAGTGATCAATATTGGAATAGGGGTAGAATTTATTAATAATAAACTTCCTGTATTAAAAATTAAGGCATCAATTTAATCAAAATTAATAATGTATTATAAGTTGCTTGATTATACCGAGGAGATACAACGGTGAGTTTAGTGAGTTTGGCGAGGTGAGTCATTTTCAATGAATGAAAATCTGTTCAATTTCTGGTCCTCATATCGGTTCAACCACTTCTGAGAAAAAATATACTTTCGATTGAATTTAGGAGGGCGACCGGCACAGTGGCCGAGTGGTTAGCGCACTTGCTTCGTGTGACCCGGCAGGTGAAGGGACATATCAGACCGGGTTCGATCCCCGCCACCGTCCATCTTAACAGGGGTGCATCGTGGTTTCCCTCTGTAGTCTAGGCTAATGCCGGGATGGTTCCCACAATATAGGCCACGACCGCTTCCTTCCCACTATCCTTCCCACTACTCATAAAACCTTCATCTCATCATCCAATCATCTCATTAATCATTCATCCGACGCCAATAGATCTGTCATCATTACAGTGCGTCGTTAAAACCCAATAAAACAAAAAACAAAAATTTAGTAGGAAAAAGGAGAATGAAAAACTCTAAATTTGTGTAAGTATTAAAGTATTGTCAAAGATGATTAAAGTATGAATAATTGAGAATGTATGATATAGTTATGGTTGGCAGAGTTAGCGAACCACCTGTGCGTTGGTGGTTTGGGATAGACGTACGAGACGGTCGAACAGAAAAAAATCATCTCATTACTCATTCATCCGTCGCCAATAAATCTTACTTATCATCACAGTACTCCGTGGAACACAATATTAATAAAAGAGAACGGAACTATAATATTTCGTGGTTCCACATAATTCTGTAACTTGGGATTGTGGTAAATTTGAACTCTCCATAAAGAAGTTCTTTAGGTTTTTATATACTTTCAAAATTGAAGCTCCAGTCAGAATTAAGATATAGGTTTGCTGTGACATATGATTGGGATTATGTGGCAGACCATCGGATGAGAAATGAACTTATGTACAATAATAAAACATAACATTCATGTTTTCATATTTAGTAAAGTGCGAGGACGTTATTTATGGTGAAATGCTACCCCTTCGCAGTCGACCAGCCGTTCTCTCATGAAATATACTCTAGACTCTCAGTTACACTTGAGGGTGGGTTGGGTGGATGGAGGGGGGGGGAGGGGGGGGAGAAGGGGTGGGTTATCATCACATTTTCATCATCGTCAAGTGCACGTTATTCCTAACGTACTGTCAAAACGTTGGCATTAATTAAATACCAAGATTTTACATTTGCCTTCCACTCAACATTTTCTCCACTTCTAAAAATGTTTAATTACGTTTTGCTTGTTGAATTGTCTTATACTTTAATTTCTCTAAAAAAAAGTCCGACTTCGCTGACAATAATTACATTTTGCTAGCCTTGAGGAGTCTATACATACTTTTGACTTGTCATAATTTGAATACTTGGATTTAACGACGCGTCAACGACGACTGGCCTCCTTCACGACGTCACGTACACTCACACCTGGACATGCTTATAAGTGGAATAACAAAATTAAGGCGTCCCCGCGACTACATTGAACAAAAATACTCCGTCAGGGTGGTTCCACAGAAATAAATGATCATGACACTTCAACGGTGCAAGAAACAAATGTGGTAAGATCAGTTGTATGTAACAGTAACACTCGATATTTTAGCCATCGATTCCAACCTCACAGCGTACCGTTACATACAAATAACACGTAACATGTTGTGAATGTTTATTATGGATGAACAGTATTTTATAAGATATTTCTCTAAATATTATAAAGCAGTTTCACTACAATATGTTCAACCGGAAACTCACTACGATCGTTTATATGTTACATTCACACTGAAAATGTTACACGTCGAATGAGTCCCCTTCCAGCCAAATTGTTTCTACACATTATATCAGTTTTATTAATCTAGAGTTAGTATTTTCTCCATCCCCTAATGAACCATTTCTTCCAAGTTAACGCCTCCCAAATCTCTCAATTGACCACTATTATTGTAGTGATGGGCGAGGCTTATCAGTGGATCACACATATCTATATATATACATGTGCGTTTTTGGAGATACCGTGACTGGGCCCAGATTCACAAAAGGTCATAACTTTGATCCGGCTCAAAGTTACTACAATTTCTAGAGATAATACCATATTTCATATATTATTTTGATTTTTCAATTTTAATAATTGATAGATTGATGATAATAATGGATTCAATCCGAAATTGAGATTAAAAAATTACAGATCAAATGTGGTATTATCTCTAGAAATTGTCGTAACTTTGAGCCGGATCAAAGTTATGACCTTTTGTGAATCTGGGCCCCTGGTGTAGTCAAAGTCTCACATGATTCACAGGTCTTTGATTGGATGTTATGTATGTGTCGTTTGTGAGTGGACCAATCAACAGAGCTCAATTATTGGTTAATTTTCTAAACAATATTCATTATAGGCCTACAGTCCCAAAAAAGAGCCGCAATTTTAATACGTTTTTTTTTCTCATTCGTATACTAAAATGACTCATTCTACCACAACTTTTATGAATGAACATGTAATTGTATTCTGTGATATTTCTGTATATACACCACTTTTAATTGAATCCATACACAATTGATTACACATATATACAGAAGCAGCACGAAATTAGATTGCGTTATTTAATTAAAACTTCAGAGATACAAAATAAAACAAGTGATTTAAAAACAGTGTGCCTCATTTTAATGTACAACTATATATATATATATATATACATATATATACGGTACAATGAAGAGAAAATGTAATTAATTTCCATAGTTAATTATTAAACGAAAGACAAAAGCGAATTATAATTGTTTGTAATTGTATTCGCTCGGTGTTGGAAACAGTTGTGTCGTTGCCTTGACGACAGAAACCAACTTCTGTTTTCTGCCTTGTTAACTAGTTTATAATTGTGTTTGTTTACAATGTTTGCCTTGTGTTGCGGGCTGGTCTATCTCTGACCCCTGGAAGACATCGTGCCGCTATGCTGACAAGCACGCGTGATGGAGACACAGGGCTGATATACTGACAAACACGCGTGATGGGGACACATGCTTGTTCGTGCTGGATTTCAATGAATTTGTATAACTTATTGATTTTACTTAGACCCAGTTTTACAAATTGATAGTTAGTGGTTTGAGAAATAGTTAGCAGATTAGTAGGCCTACTTAACCAAGGTTTGTAAAAATGGCTCTTATTGCTATGTAGGCCTATTGACATTATCAGTTTTTTTTTTCTCATCTTTTCACTTCTATTAGGTATAACGACGCACTGTACCGATGAGTACGATCTATTGGCGTCAGTGAATGATATATGAGATGATGAGATGAAAGATTATTTCATTGGGTGTTTTTGGATAGTGGGAAGGAGTCGGTCTTGGCCTGTTGTTAAGGCACCATCCCAGTATTGACCTGAACGACAGGAACCACAAAAAAAACTGCCAGGGTGGTCGACCATGGCGGGAATCGATCCTCTGTCTCCTGAATGACGGTTCAGTGTATCAACCACTCAACCACACATCGCTGTATAAAAAAATAAATATGATTCTTCAAGAATAAATAAAACTTTATATGATGAGGTTATCTTCAATTTCTATGATCGGGGTAATATTTGGCGCAGGCTTCGTTCCTTAAAGAGTCCACGGGAGTCGATTTAGCGAAATATCAGTTTCTTGGTGATAACTTTTGAACGGTATGAGATATCAAAATTCTAATACGCGAGGAACACAGATAATATAATAACTTCAAGATGATATGTTATAACTATTCAAGTCATGTCGCATAACTGTGAGCGCATACAGCTGAAAATTGTGTTTTTTCGCTGTGTACGCTTGACAGTTATGCGACATGACTTGAATAGTCATAACTTATATCATCTTGGAGCTATTAAAATTATCTGTGTTTCTCGCGTATTAAAATGTTGATATCTCAGACCATCAAAAGTTATCACCAAGAAACTGATATTTCACTAAATCGACTCCCGTGGACTCTTAACACGGCCCTGTAGACGGCCAACCTCTCTCGTGGCCACAACTATAGGTGGTCCACGGAAGTCCAGTGAACTGTGATGGTCAGAGGGGGAGGAGGGGGGGTAGTTTCCACCCCGCATCTCGCAGAGTTTCTGGCACTGTTTACCGTGGTCATGACGTCACCAGCCACAATCAAACAAGCCGGCAACAGATGTCAGAAGCTCGGTCGGTAAAACAGACATTCTCTTTCACTTGCTAAACTTGATTTGATCGAGACGAACAACTTCTGGGTCGACACCCCCGACTGTTGGTGCTGGAGCATAGGGGAGACGGTCGATCGGGATCACTGGGAACTGAGTACTGATATAACTGCGAAGTAACTTGATTGATTACATCACAGATTCCATCGAGTTACTATGACTACGTCTGTACAGGGCTACCAATTCTATGCTCGTCCAACAAAAAAAGTCGTCTACTAACTTGATGATTGTGAAAATATTGGCGATTACAAAATTTATTTGCTACTTATTGCAACTTATGGGGTGGTAAGATCACCCTTGTGGTGCCACGTCCAAACGATCCTATCTTTCATCTTTAGCCTTAATTGGGGAACAATGATTTTGTATCAAGTTTCGATGTTATTAAAAAAAAAAAAAACTTATTGCAACTTATGTATTCATGAAGTTTCTATACAGCGCCAAAAATCTTCACGCGAGGGGTTAACAACACTTAAAATCTGGTGTACACTTGTCATGAAATCTTTCTGAAATCCCTTGAAATCTTCTTGAAATCCCTTGAAATCCCTTGAAACCTGAAATCAAGTGTCTATAGTTCTTTACCCCTCATCTCCAAGTGAACAATGTTACTTATCACATTTATTACACTTATTATATTACTGTTGGTAGTAACATCCTATCATTACTGGATCTATAAAAACAATCAGCAAGAGCCTTGAATGAAATCAAAACATGGCAGACAAAAATCAAGATGGATTCCACTCTCTAAAGCGCAGTCTTCACTGCACAGAGCTGAAAATGACGTCAGACCCACTGCCTTCTACGACGGATTTGTCAAAATATCTAACACGAATTTACAATCACAAATGTGAAGCTGAGAGCCATTGTTACAATTGACCCGTGTTACGCTCGTCCCCGGTCTCCCCTATGCATTGTGTAAACGTTCAGTCTTTTTCATCTTGTAAGTGCAGGACCCAGATTCACATAAAGGTCATAACTTTGATCCGGCTCAAAGTTACGATTATTTCTAGAGATAATACACCATATTTGATCTATTATTTTTGATTTCTCAATCTTAATTCGCGATTAAATTCATTATTATTATCGATCTATTATTTATTGAATTTAAAAAATTAAAAATATTAGATGAAATATGGTATTATCTCTAGAAATTGTCGTAATTTTGAGCCGGATCAAAGTTACGATTATTTCTAGAGATAATGCCATATTTGATCTATCATTTTTGATTTCCAAACTTAATTCGCAATTAAATCCATTATTATTATCAATCTATTATTAATTGAAATTAAAAAATCAAAAATAATAGATCAAATATGGTATTATCTCTGGAAATTGTCGTAACTTTGAGCCGGATCAAAGTTATGACCTTTTGTGAACTGGGCCCAGGTGAAGATGAGGTTTACTGGTAAAGGTACACTTAGGCCTACTGAAATAACTAAGCCTATATATATATATATATATGCCTTACATCAAATTGTATTTGTTGAATTACTCCACATTTGTGAATAAACCTCTACGACTGTTTATACGTGGATAAACACATTTGTCAGTGAACGAATCAACACGCAGATCTCAAAGCATGCAAATCTAGCCCTATTGTTCCCATCTTAACCCGGACTTGAGCTGTATGTCCTTTGAAGTCCTGCATAACACGCGGTCGACCAATAGGCGAGCTCGTCGCATGATACACTGGCTGGCTCGACCAATGGCCAGGTTTGTTGTACACGGCATGGGCACGTCAAACGAAGGTCACTCGATGCAGTGAAGGGATTATAATAAGACGGATCTCTCGCAACTGTAATTACCCTATTGGGCGGCGGGGGGGGGGGGGGGGGGGGGGGAGGGGGGGGTCGTGTGTCATCAAAAGCAGGGCATTGAGGTAATGACATCGGTTGGACGACGCTAACGACCTTAAATGCGTGCGAGATTCACGGGAACTAAATGTATAGACGCTCGTATTTGTGTCCACAAAATTGAGGGTCGCTAACAAGATTTTTTAAATTGTTATATTACTCAAAACAGTTGTGTGAGATAAGGCATATATCCGATGAGAAAAAGTTCCCGTCAAAGGATTTCAATGATGTAAATGGTTATAGTGACTTGGACCATGCAGAAGATAACAAATCAACAAGCAGATGACAAGATGCAGAATAAAGACCACTCGTATGTACGTGATATTTTTGCCATCGATTTTTTACTCACAGCCTACGACGTTACATACAAATAACAAGTAACATATTTCAATGTTCACTATGGATCTACAGTATTCTAGAAGATACTTCTCTGAATGGTGTGAAGCTATACAACACAATATGTCCCAACAAAAAGACACTGCGATCGTTTATATATTACATTGGCACTGAAAATGTAATGCTTTAGGTAAGACTCCCTCAAGACAAAACTACAGCGCACATGTCGACTTGGCTCTAGTAATATATACAAATATGGACTTTCGGAAACTGAAAGACTTTTATCTGAGGCGGAAAGTTATGGTCACAGACAGCGCAGTCCTGGTGTTGAAGTTCATTGGTTTCAAATAATTAAAATGGGGTGGTAAGATCACCCTTGTGTTGCCCCGTCCAAACGATCCTATCTTTCATCCATAGCCTCAATTCGGGATTAATGATTTTGTATCAAGTTTCGTTGTTATTAAAAAAAAGTATTGTGATTTTTGAAAGCCTTGAATCCTCGTCGCTCGTGGATACGAGAGAAGCAGAAGGAGCTGTCATGGGACAAATGACCAAACATTGGGAACGACACCTGTGAGTGATCACAGTTCAGGTTCGTTAAACATCTTCTCAAGTCAGTCCGGCTGCCAGGAAGTGGTACAGCTGCACTGGGCAGAATACGCGAGAAACCTGGCTCCTCTTAAAATCAGATGGCGACGAAATAAGAAACCTGGCACCTCTTAAAAAAACCGGCAGTGCCTATCGAGAGGAACCATTGTTACTGAACAAAGAGGGGCCATCCTTATTTTATCGCCGAATCAGAGAATCCTCCAAAACAGATGTAGGAACAATTAGTTTTGAATATCGAAATTGAATTTGCTCCACAAAAATGGGCTTGTCATATATACTTTCGTCTCTGCATGGTGTTATGATGGTTTGTTTTTTCAATAATGCAATACAAATTATATTCAAAATATTATATGTAGGCCCACCATTTATTTTATATTTATACATTCATTATAATGATAATTATATCATTCAAATATTGGAATGTAGTTTTATTATGGATAATTTGAAGTTTTCCTCTGTAGATATTTTATTTGAAATTATTCACGTCATAGGTTTTTTTTTTAGACAAATATATTCCTGTGATTAATGATTTTGTAGAAACATGCCCGAGGGAAAATAGCAACTTTTCATATATTTACCTATTATGAATATAACAGTGAAAGCTAGTCGTCAAATGGACTGGGGTCGTGTAGAAAGAAGGCTAGGCCTCACACGTTATGAATCACATGCACCGCCAATCGCTGTAAATATCATATCGATAACGAATGACTATCGGCCCACCCACTCGGTCTGACTCGACCTGCACAAGTGACACCAATCAGTCGACAAGATCTGTTAAACGCTTAACTCGAGACGTCGTGGGAAGACATACTATACTTGTGTACACGAGAGTACGTCGTTTACCAACCTAACAAACACTAATATCCCCGGTATATGTGTATTTTCATTTATATTGGGTTTTAACAACGCACTTTAATGATGACTGAGATCTATTGGTGTCGGATGAATGATGGGATGATGAGATGAAGATTTAATGGATATTGGGAAGGATAGTGGGAAGGAAGCGGTCGTGGCCTATATTGTGGGAACCATCCCGGCATTAGCCTAGACTACAGAGGGAAACCACGAAAAACCCCTATAAAGATGGACTGTAGCGGGGATCGAACCAGGTCTGATATGCCCCTCACCTCCCGGGTCACATGAAATTCCTGATATAGTTTAATCCGATGATTATTATTGTATTCATGTATTATTATATTCTTCGTGATTTCATAGGCCTACTGATATTATTAATTTTACTATTATAATTATATCCAATGATTATAGAATAGATTAGGCCCAAATATGATAAATAAAAAATATCCATCTATCTAATACTGAACATTATTACCTATATTCTAACAAAACATTGTCTAACCTATAGTCGTGATCAAGTACAAATTGTAGTCGGTTCAGAGAACAATCACTACACTCATGACTTGCAGTATAGTGTATCGGGCTTCAGGTCGCGTCACGATCAATAATAATAAGTCAGATATTCCGATTAAATCAATAATATCAATAAATGTGTAATTACGTAACATCCAGTCATAAGTCACGTGGGTAGCTTACAAGTGCGAGCGTATACAGGGCGTGATGTGGGATACCCGCTGTCCGTAACGATTAGAAAGCTTGAGCTGAACACACCTTGCAGCGTAACATTTTTAGACAAGCTTTAGCGAGGGTTCAATTTGACGTACTGAAAAAAATTGGTGTTCGTTTATATGTTTTTTTTTTTCTATGTTTTTTGTCGGTTCTCCACAGGTCAAACAGCTACAGCTATCAACTTCAAACTTTTTCTCATTACGGTTCCTCATCTAATTTAGATATGTATAGTTTTGTGGCATTATCGGGTGGTAACTTTTATTGTTAGAAAGTTTAGAAAGTTTGCAGCGTAGCATTTTCAGTGTCAACGTAACATATAAACATTGTAGTGACTCTCAGGATGGACATATTGTACAGTGAAACTGCTTCATACTGTACAAAGAAAATCTTCTGAGAAACTGTTTATGATGAATGTGAATATGTTACGTGTTAATTGTATGTAACGGTATGCGGTGAGGTTAAAATCAATGGCAAAAATATCGAGCGTTACTGTTACACACAAGTGATCAATTCAATTTCAATTTCAATATATTTATTTCATAATTATTTCGGAATATTATGGTCACAGAC
>CAXFZR010000657.1:0-11308 GCA_964007535.1 Brachyptera risi | reverse complement strand
AGCCATGTTGATTAAATGACTTGGGAAAAAAGTTCAGATAACGAAAATATTTGGAAAATCGAAATGTCGAAGAGAACTGGGACATTGCAAATCTTCATATTTTTAAGATGAATGGTAAAACTTGTTGCACGCCAGTTACCTTCACCCTATTTACTACACTCTTTGGAAGAATTATGGAGAAATACAGCTAGTACGAAAAACTATAAGTTTTAACGGGACAGTTGTACTGAGGTACAGTTTTTTTTTCAGGAGACAGTGAAAATTAGAGTCGGTGTGGTTTTGAGAGATAGTTGTTCGAGAGGCAGTTGATAGTTTGCAGTTCGTGTCTGTAAAATGGCCTACGTGAAACAGTCCGATGGATCCTACTTTTTAGATTCAGTTCGGTATTACAAAACATGTTGTTAACATTGGAAAAATTAATGCATGAATCATTATTAATCTCTTGAAGACCCTATCAACAATTGAACCGCTACACCATGGTAAATTCATATCATATACATATTATCATATTCCAACTGATATGTAAATATATGTAATATAGAATATATAAAACAAAAACCACGTCGGCCGGTATCAAGTGTTTCGAAATAAAAATAGGAACATACATTCCCTCTATATATATAGACACACACTCCTATAAGTGTATATATATATATATATATATATATATATATATATATATATATATATATATATATATATATATATATATATATACTATATATATATATATATATATATATATATATATATATATATATATATATATATATATATATATATATATATATATATATATATATATATATATATATATATATATATATATATATATATATATATATATATATATATATATATATATATATATATTATATATATATATATGAAAATGATTATATTCAGATTTTAAAGGTATCTTAGTCGTTTTCAATAATTTTCTTTTATGCTCAATATTTCCGCAGCGCTATGGTACTTTTTCGCGAGCAAAAATATTCACAATATGACATGATAAATGCTGCATTGTTAAACTAGCATCACAACTGCTCAGAAATCGTCATTTCATAATATATTGCATGGTCCGAACGAAACATGTGTGAAAAAAATATACCCAACTTTTTGGTGAATAAAATATCCCCTTTATTTAATATTTGTACGAACAAATGAGTGAGGACTCGACAGGCAAACTTGAACCGACCTACCCTAACAAAACGTAACATGGAGAAAACTTCAAACTTTTGAAGTTGGACCTAGATATATAAATGACGATCAGCACATTTGTTGTGTTATTCTGTGATCAAAATACATTGTTTTATTTCACATCCAAGATCCGTCTTCAAAATTAATTCTGAATAGTCATTACAACTTATTGAATCAAATTGCAACAAACGATCTTTGCTCGAGTTCCCAGGGTATATTCTTTCCAGGGATGTTTTTTTCGCCTACCTATCTGGACAGAGAACATGCTTCATTTATTAATTTATTTATTCTTCATTTACTGACATCCTAGGATGTATCTTAGTTTGTAACATGTATGATCTAAATTCACTATTGATTTATCATTTTCGTAACATCACATTAGAATCTACACCTACACTAGAAACATCGCATCTATACTATTTTTCCGGCAGGCTCTTCAAGTGACTACAGTTGAACATGAGTAAATCGAATAGTCTCTATGAGTCTCATAAAATAATCAAGACTGAGAAAATATTTGCCATTTAGAGACTGTTCTAAAATTGTTATTTTTAAATTCCAAGATGATAGTCCCTAGTTCTGATATTTTGTTTTTGAAAATTACGTTAATTAACTAAAAAGTTCAGCTTGATCATGTTCTAATTAGCATACTTTATTCTTTCTACAATGTAGGCCCATACGATTTATCGTCGGCACTAATAATGTACAAATAATGATTTATTAACACATTTTATTCAAACAGTGCTAGTATAAGAAGGGAAATATACAACGCCATCACCTATTTACCACTGTGATATACATGAATATGCATACATAAGAGAATATCTGTTTTGAAATATGCATGGACGTATAAATCGATCGGCTGTGTAATTTTGTAGAACTCGCACGCATAAAATCACAATATCAATTAATGAAAAATAAAACAAAGTCAATTTATCCAAAACGAACTCCAGGTGAATTAAAATTGAATAGAATATGTATATATGTATATATATATATATATATATATATATATATATATATATATATATATATATATATATATATATATATATATATATATATATATATATATATATATATATATATATATATATATATATATATATATATATATATATATATATATGTACAAAATGATGTTAAGCTTTATCTTGAGCTTTATATTTGTTATTTTATCTTATATTCTTCTTTATATTCTTAAGCTGATTTCAATTGATATAAATATGTAATGAAAGGATTTCCACACCCTTTTATTCAGTACGGTACATATACAGTGATCTCCAATAATTTCAGAAATAATACGTTCATGTTAACTGTTTATTTTCATACCGTTGTCAATTATGTGTAAAATAGCCTAATTTGTCAAGTTTTTTCGAATGAGTAGCCGAAAACTTGAGACCCGATGTGACGCCGTGCGCCGTCCGACATAGATCTATGTAAGGTGGTTTATGTTGTTGTTACTGCCTGTGATTTCGAGAAATACATGAGTTTTTTCTCCACAGAGGAGGCTGATGAACGAACGGGGTAACGGAGCTAGCACGCCAACACGCGCTCCCCATTCTGTTCCAAACGGACGCTCAACAAATGTAAACATGTAGGCCTGTGTTCTAGCGTGGCGTGCAGTGTTGACTTTCAGTTCTTAATTTGACACTTTTAGACATTTTTATTCCATTTTTAAACTACTTTGAGTGTTTTTTTTTGTCTAGTTGTTGAAATGTTGATTATTGACATACAATCTTTCTGAAAGGTTCATTTATAATAAAAGAGGTTTCAGTCGATATACAAGTTAATATTGCTCTACACTCTGTCCCTGATCATATTTACTAGCTTTTGTTTGCTAAAGCGTCAATTTTCCTACATGTCAGTCAATTCAGTAGTACTCTAATAAATTGCACTGGGTCGTCAAATTATTGTTTCATACCATATTGTAGGCCTATTTTCATTGTCTTTTACCGAGCTCGTAGTTTCGAAAAGTTTCAAGATAAATCAATATAATATGTGAAACCACTTGTTCTCACTAGGTTGACCTTTTTACAGAAATAATTTATTTTCAAGAGTGATGAAATATTTTAGAAGAAACTGTGTAAATAAGAATCGATTGTACTGCCTTCTAATGTATGTCAAAAATCAACTTATTCAAACTTACTTCTGTAACATAAATTTGGAATAAACGTATAATATTTTCCTCTCTTTAAGAAATAATGGTGCTCTACCCACATTCTTCTTGTATTTTAATATTAATACTTAAAACTAACAGTCGAACGTTTGAGTCGTTGTGAGTCGAGCATGATTTTTCTTTGAGCTGAAATGTGGATTAGAGTTCTGCTTCTTTTTATACTTTGCACGTTGGTGGAGTTTGGTTTGAAAACGAGTTTTGAACCAGTTTTGGGTGTATTTGTTAATGAAATACCTACCCTTTACTTTTGACATTCTTTATTAGGGGTGTTGTGGCTTTGTTTGATATCACACGTGTGTCTCGTAGTAGCGTTAGACCGCATTTCGAAGCCTCGTTCGGCTGGCTATACTTCGAGGTCAGTAACACTAGCTTTTCAAAACACAATCAAATTTTCAAAAAAGTTGGAATTGGTGTCAAAGTGTTGATTAGATTCATTAATTAGCCATTCAACAATAAAAGTTAAAAGGTTACTCAAAATGTGAGAAATCTCGAACCCTCCCAAATGTACATTATGTTCTGTATTGTTCTAGCGTTGTTCTAAAATTTTTTCCATTTTGTTCTGGAAGTTAGATTCTAGGGACTTGACTCGAGTGATGTAGACCAATACCACATTCGAAACTTACATGTCAAACAGTTGACAAATACGACGATTTCATTCCTTCGTTAATCGTTAGATCGAATAATAATCTCCAAGTGACGGAAGTCTGTTACAAATCCCATCTGCGGGGAAATTGTAAATGCTAAAATGCACATCCCTAGAATTCGAACAAGTATTTACTGCCTGGTAATTACCAAGCAATATTCCCATCCAGTACCTATTATTTATTTAATTCACTGTTTTCATTACGCATCTCAATAGAGTTGAATAAAATCTAAATGTGCACCGTGCACATTTTGCATTTTGAGTTTTGTTGACTGATACATGGTTTACCAAACATTACCAAATAAGGAAGATTATAGAATATTTCACGATGCATTGTATTTCAATTTCAATTCTTAGTAAAAAGCTCACCATGGAGATGATGAGGCCCTGGCTGTAAGATGAGTAAGAAGCACTGGTGTTGTGTGGGACAAGGTGATCAGATTGAGATGCAGAAGGGTGAAGCGACGTTATATTAGACGCAGGTATTAGGGGATGGTAAATCCGGTTTCTAGTCCGTGGAAATCTAATGCTGAAATCAAGCGTAAGTTAAAAACTGCAAAAGTTGTTTTTGCTCGAATATAAGTGCAGGCTAATCTCGGTATGGCAACGAGATATTGGTTGGCATAAAGCTACCCTCGTCTATGGATGTGTCGTTATTAGAGCCGCCGTGTGCGATTCGAAAATGCAGTCTAGGCATAGGGTCTAGACTCGAGCTTCTGCCATGATGCAGCTACTAGATTAAATCACCATCACATTATAGAATTAGCATACGTGCATACTTTAATTGTGCGGAATAATTAACACATAGAATTAGATCGTAATTGTTTGCCGAAATTACTAAATTCAATTATTATTATTGGACTAGTTACTAAAAACAAATGTTGAATAGAATGGAAATATGAGTTATTTATTTTATTTTTTTAATATATTTCATGATCTATATATTGTTAGTCCAAATTGATAGTACAACGATCTTAGACAGGTATTGACATGAAATATAAGTAATACTAAATAATGTTGGAAATAAACTTCATACACATATACAATACAGATAAACAATGAACATGTACAACAAACAGTGGTGGTGCTTACATCGTTTTGTCTATATACAGAATTTAATAGGTAATACAGTCAGATTATTTATTCATTCAGAAAGTCTCACGCTGTAGTAACATTTATCAATTAGGTAGCTTTTGAGACTAAATTTAAACGAATCTGTTTTCTTTCTTCCAAGTGTAAGAGGTATATAGTATATTATAGAAGTGAATGCCAGCATGTATAGGTTAGGTTTTATTAATAGATAGATTGCACTTTATCACTTTTGTATTATTTTTTCTAGTGTCATGACTATGTTCAGCATCGAAATCGTGAATTTGATATTTATTCTACAAAACATATAAAATTGTATTGAAAATTTGTATGTACAGCAAAGTGAGAATATTGAATAATTCAAAGAATGGTTCACATGAGACCTTGTAAAATATAGCTGAATATAAAATTGTAAAATAGCTTATACGCTTCAATTTTTTTTCTTTTCATTCAGTTTGGGTCATTTACTCCCAAGGCCCAGTTTTTCTATAGTTTGTTGGAAGTTATTCGACTGTTACGTTGTTATCTTCCTTTGGTTACGTGTGTTTATTTTTTTTGACTAATCAGTCGATAGCCCATAACGGACTACTGAAATCCAGGGCCTAAGAATGAAAAGTAATTACTACTCATACTTTCATCGGTAAAGCCTATTTCAGTTTGCTTATCATTTAATTTGTGTCGAGGCCTAAAAGCCTGATAAATGTAATAGAAGTAGCAATATCATCATTATTATACACTTTCCAAAAACCGTAGAAAAATGGCACAAGTATAATTTGGTTGCCTATCTCACATGATTGGACGTATGTTAAAACGCGATTTAGATTAGGCAATCGCCTTTGTGTTATCAATCATGTTCTCCATTGCCTTGGGGATTTGACTATATAGCAGCAAGTTTCAAATAATTATTTTTAAAAATATTCGAATGTTTTACTTCATTATGAATGTTATTGTTTTTTCCAAACACGTTTCAAGCGTCTATGTAATTTCAGTGATTGGATGATGTGTTATGACTAAATCACCATCTTTTGTTCCACCTTGTGAGAAGACCCAAGCAACCGTCGTAGTTCGTTTAATAAATGAAACCTATACCTATATTTATACGTGAATTTGGAATTTTCTGAAAGCTCTTTAGATTTTTATAGGCCTACAATTAATGTTAATTAACTTATAAACCCCGTATTGAAAAATCACAGACGGCATCGAAGACAATGGTAAAACACATTAGCGATACGTTCATTTTAATGCCGTTAATTAGCTTGCAATGTATTTATTAATAACATCGGTTAAAATAAACTTAACTGACAAGATTTTTTTTCTAAATCAAATGGAACTGCGTATTAGGAGTGAAGCTGCAGAAGTAATTGGATCTTTTTCGTAACGTCTTTCTGGTCTGATGCCAAAGACGAAGAGACAGTTTTAGAATAGAGGCTGTCTAAAGACAGCTTGTGGCCTGTGGTAGAGACTTGTGAGCACCTGCCTTGTCATTTATTTCTGTTTGATTTCGGTACACGACCGCTTTGTGTTGGCCTACCTCGCGACATCCCTTGCTCTCGCGTGTAGGCAGTCAGCCATCATTGGCACTGGCCACGTGCTGGCTGATTCTGCTTGCCGTTCGAGGTTCGAACATGTGGGTGGATAGACGAACGAACGAACATTAATATGTTCGAGATTTAAAATAACAAGAATGGTGTCATATCTAATTATATGCCGTTACCTTAACCCTCGGCTTATTTCAAATACTTCAAAGAACTTACTCATTAAGAAAATCGAATCTATCGTGAACTGAAATATAGTAGACCTACATAGTGAGTTGACTCAGTTGAGTGTTTTTTTAGCCTCACTTTTTACAATCCAAAGTGTTGACGTGATCCTTCCAATCCTTTTATTCTGGCTTGCAAAATCGGGGTTCAAATTGTAAACTCTCATTCGAAATCATCGTATCAAAACTGATCGTAATTGCTCTACTTACTGTCTTTCAGTAGCGGTAGTTGAAGATGTCACGTTTAATTGAACGATTGTATCTGAAGAAAAATCTACGGTGTAGGCCTATAGGCTACTTGGTAAATGCAGTACATGCGTTGTAAGAAATGCACTCGAAACCAAAGATACTTAAAACTTACACATCCTGACTTGGAAAATATAACTCTGAACCGTGAATCATCGTGCTATGATTCGGAATATTATCTACCATAAGAAACAACTCTCTCCAAAACGGAGGTGAAAATTTGCAATAGTGCGTATCTTTCTTACATTTCATTCATTTGAAAAAATCATTCATTTCCATTCATTTTTCATTTTAAAGTTGAATCTTTTGAAGAGATTTTTTTCAAAATTTTCCCGTCTGGGTTGATCTTGGTGTTTTTATTTTCATTTTTTAATGGTTCTTCTCAAAAGAGGACCAGCCTATTTTGCCCCAAAACTAAACAGTTCTAAGTTGGAAAAGGCCGTTTGTCCAAAAAGTGTCATGTTGGCCAGTCAAACCGTTTGACCAGTAGACCTACAGTGCGAACAAAAAATAACACAGAAATGGTTCCATATAAAAGTGTGTCATGGAGGTCTTCGCTAACGCACATCTATAAGAAGTAATTGATTCCAAGTGCATGCACGCACAACTAAATTTTACTCTGTCGCATTAAAGATGGAGCTGATATGCACAGTATTGTTTGTTTTGCATTATTATCATTATTATTATTGTTATTACCATTATTATTATTAATATTATCGTCATCATTATTGTAATCAAATGTTCTGTTCAAGTACCAAAATGCTAGGAATTTGGGGCACTTGTAATTACTTGAGTAATACAGACGCTACACGGATATTCGCTCACAGTTACACTTTTGTAACTTTATTTATTAATTAATCAATTATTTTGATATACATATTACAAAAGTTATGAATGCACTGCATCGCTGTTGGTAAGAATATATCAAGCCCCGTATAACAACATGTGCCTTACCATCAGCCTAAACTAAAATAATGAAATACAATCAAAATAACATAACTGTACAATACAATGAAAAATGGGGGAAAATGAAAATGTAATTGAAAATCAAGATATTGAATGAAAATGGCATATATATATATATATATATATATATATATATATATATATATATATATATATATATATATATATATATATATATATATATATATATATATATATATATATATATATATATATATATATATATATATATATATATATATATATATATATATATATATACATATATATACGAATACAAATTAATATGCTTGATCATTTCTCTTTCATTAAGTTAGTCATCTCTTGATAGCATAAAATTCAATAACATTGTCTTCCGGCTGATATTTGGAGGTAATTTTATCATGAAGATTCATCGATATGATACAAAATCTATTGAGGTATTGCTGAATTCGTGCATACTGTTAGAGTACTATACAGCTACTGTCAAGTCCAGTAGAAGCTGTGTTATTTTTCACCCCACTCTGTCACGGGGATATTGTCAACTACACTTAAAAGAATGTTTTTGGAAGAACCAAATCCATTTCTTTAAATAAATCTCCATTGAGAATAACTCTACAATTTTGATCAATCCTCGTATGAATCGACCCTCGTAACTTAATCCTATAGGCCTAATACTATCTTTAATTCATCAAATTATTCAGAAATAAAATACCTTATATGATGATTTATAAAAATACTGCCTTCACCGACCGCCATGCCGGCCACAACTTTTCTGCCTCTTTGACTTGTGCTATTCATTTCAACGTCGCCAATAAATTTTTCCAGTGAAAATTTTTGGCCGACATTCGTACGTGCGGGCAACACGATGTACTTGGCAACTTCTAATGAAAGGCTCACTCGAGGCCCACTGATGAACCCTACCTTGCATACGTTTAGATGATGAATCATGTTTTATGGTTTTTAGGGGGATGGCATCAATATCCCACGATGCAGATTCGTGTCAAGTGATCTGGTACCTGTAGGTCATCCTGTCAGACCCAGCTTCTCTAAATTACATTGTAATAGTTTCCTTTGTAAGAGCGTCGAAGTACAAGCATAGACTAAATATAAGACTATATTTAGTGTATATTTTTAGTCTATTTTACAAGCCGCTATACATGGGCTTCTGTGGCAATTTATTGAATAAGATGGCTAGAGAGATGGGGATAGAGTGACAATGTACTATGTACACAATAGGTAAACCTCGTACAATTCCATGAGGGTCATTGTTCGATTTCAGGCAATTGGGCAATTATTTTGTCAAGTCGACTGAAACCGTTATTTGAAAATTTGGCAAAATACTTTCATGTTTCTCTCAAATGGATTGTTTTTACTGTTTCTGGGAAACTTGTGTGAACTCTGTATTGCTGAGCTGAGATGTTCATATAGAATTTCTCAAATATTTATTTCAATGAATAATTTTATGGAAAATAATCTGAATCTCTCAGAATCAGAAATTATTTGAACAAATATGCTAAAAAATACTTGAGAAGATGAGACACTGTGAATGTCCACCAAAATATAATAGATACATGGTAAATATACTTTATGTACATTGAATATATATATATATATATATATATATATATATATATATATATATATATATATATATATATATATATGTATATATATATATATATATATATATATATATATATATATATATATATATATATATATATATATGATGTCTGAAGTTTTGAGGGCCGATTGTTGATGGTAATGCTGGCTTTGCGGAAATTTGCTCTTCTGGGATGAGTGTGGGTGGTTCTGAAAAGAACCCTGTAACTCGACGTTTCGGCGAAAAACTATTCGCCATCTTCTGGAGTCGTTCTTGTTTTCTTGAGGTACTCGAATCGAATGGCATACGCTCTCTCCGGTGAGTGCTATATAGGGAAATCCCGACCAATGAGCGACGAGGATCACGATCCTGACGTTGTCATTGGTTCGCGCGTTGACGGTGGGCTGAAGTCTGGCTCCTGGTCGCTCGATCCGATGTGCGGATTCCTCTGCTCGTCACCGGTGGGTTGGATGTTGGGTCGACTGGCCGGGTGTCGCTTTCAGATCGGACTGCCTTCTCGAGAGTCTCCGCATCGAGCTGGATGCGCGTACTGGGCTCGCCCTGGGCGTTGATGCTGGCCACGACGCCTCGTCCCCGGTCCGTCTCGGATGGTAGAGTTCGGGCCTGTGACAAAGTCCCGTCGATAGGCTCGACCGTGTGGATGGCTGTGGTACGAACGGCCTTTTTTAGGGCGTTCACAGCGAGCTGGCTGCGCGTGTTAGGCCTGGCTTGAGTCGTGGTGGTGATCTCGGCCTTGCGTCTCCGGTCCGTCTTGGCTGGTACAGTCCGGGCATGGGACCGTATCTCGTCGGTGGGCTCGACTGCGTGGATGGCTATGGTGGACAGGATGGGCTTCCATGCTCGTGGAAGACGACGGCTGTCGTCTCTAGCGTTCGTGTTGTGCTCTCGCGAACTGCACGTTGGTCGAAGTTCTCAACGTTTGCGAGAGTATGCGCGCCCCTGAAGTGGATGGCGTGGCCAGTTGTTTTGGCATGCTGAGCAAGAGATGACGATTCTGCGTTGAGAGTGACGTTCCTGATGTGTTCTTGTAGGCGGACGGCTAGCTTCCTTCCTGTCTGACCGATGTAAGTTTGGGCAGAGTCACCGCAAGGTACCTCGTATACACCTTTGCCTTCAAGGGGGACTTGATCTTTGACGCTGAAGAGGACCGTCCCTATTTTCTTGTCCGTGTTGAAGATGGACTTTATGTTGACTTCGACCAGGAGTTTACTGATGCGGTCAGAGGTACCCTCGACGTAGGGGAGATATGCGTACGTCAGAGGTTTCACAGCATCTTCTTCTTCCGTTCGTGTTCTTGGTTTCCGATCCCATGCCTTGTTGAAGAGGCGATTGTGAAAACTATTCAGCAACAAAGCTTGGTGTAGAGTTTTCTTCTCGGCTCCGATGTTCTCGGCATCTGATATCCTTTTCGAGCGGGTGGCGAGTGAGTTGGCCACTGATCTTATCTGCGATGGATGGTGGTGAGATGTGGTGATATATATAATATAAATATATATATATATATATATATATATATATATATATATATATATATATATATATATATATATATATAAATATATATATATATAATGACATTAAAATGGTGAGGCATCAGAATGATGAGTCAGAAGGTGATATATT
>CAXFZR010000656.1:0-13366 GCA_964007535.1 Brachyptera risi | reverse complement strand
GATCTTGCTTTGCAGTTGGAGCTCAACACAGTAAAAGTAAAGTCAGGTTCTATTATCAGTATGTAGGTTACTTGGGTACAGTACTTGATCTGATGTAGTTGTGTGATTCATTTAGGTCAACGTTGTGGTGATGCGAGGTTTCAACGATGATGAAATATGCGACTTCGTTCAGTTTACTGAAAACCGAAATGTCGACGTCAGATTTATCGAGTACATGCCATTTAGTGGAAATAAATGGAATGACACCAAAATGGTGTCATTCCAAGAAATGGTTAGTTTAATAAGATCAAAATGGCCATCATTCCAGCAACTACCTAATGGACCCAACGACACTTCCAAGGTAATAAACGTAATACAGAAATATGCCTACTAGTTGGGATGATACTGTTTGAACTAAGACATTTTGTGGTTACAGCTAACATTTTTTTTTTCACAGGCATACAAAGTCCCTGGTTTCAAAGGTCAAGTTGGCTTCATTTCATCCATGAGCGATCATTTTTGTGGCTCATGTAACAGACTGCGTATTACTGCTGACGGGAACCTGAAAGTTTGTCTTTTTGGTAACACTGAGGTTTCACTCCGGTAAAGATACATTACTTCTTCAATTGCTTTGGAACACTTTTGGCAAATACATTAATTCATTAATGAGATTTAATGCTTACAGAGATGCCTTGCGTAGCGGATGTAGTGAAGATGATTTGTTGACAATGATCGGGTTGGCAGTACGACGGAAGAAGAAACAACATGCTGGTAATTATATCATGTTTCGAGAACGCCGTCAATAGACATGAAATCAGTCACTTCAGACATGATAGGAAATATTTTCAGGAGAGTAATAGTAGACCCTATTCAAAATGAGTTGTATAGGCTATGAACATCATTCCATTCATTTCATGTTTACAGGTTTATATTGGCCTTATTATGAGAACAATACCCTAGTGTGTGCTTTGCATATTTGGACACATATGTCCATAGTGCTCATTTTGTCATTATTAATTATTAGTTATTACCTAATAGAGTCTTCCAGATCTGTGTGTAAGTCACGCTTTGATGAAGGAAGGAAGATGGCCAGTGAGGGTGTGGGAGGGGAGTGATAGTACGTAATTGCGTTCACACGGCACACTGGCTGGCGAGGTGCACAAATGATCATGCGTAGAAGTGGAGGGCATGGTGCTGAATTGGCACTCTTGTTTGAAACATGAGGGGTCTGGCTAGTTACCAAATAAAATGGGAAATAAAATATGTATCTGGTTGACACTCACTAGTCACCACATAGGTTATTTACTTGACTTTCTATTAGACTTTCATTCATTTTGGGTTTTAACTTTTAATATCATCAATTTTATGCCTATCATATCGGCCTATATATATATATATATATATATATATATATATATATATCTATATCTATATCTATATCAATATCTATATGTATATGTATATATATATGTATCTATCTATCTATCTATCTGTCTGTCTGTCTGTCTGTCTGTCTATCTACGGTATCTATCTATCTATCTATCTATCCATCTATTTATCTATCTATTCATCTATTATCTATGTATCTATCTATCTATATCTATATATATATATATATATATATATAAATATATATATATATATATATATATATATATATATATATATATATATATATGAATATATATATATAAATTACATACATACATATTCATGTAGGATCTTCAGTATTCAAAATGGTCATTTGGGGGTTTTCACTCAGCGGTTTCAGATAGGTTTTTGCTACCGTATTTTCCTTGATGAAAAGTTTAATCTCTGTGCATGGTTCTTATTATCATTTAGAGTGCTGATTCTAGTTCTGTTCACTTCTATGGTTATTTCGACACTTCTCAATTTGCTTATAACTGATAATGACATTTGGTTTCGTACTGCGTTCCTATCATTCTCTTGTTATAATAAATGATAAATGATAATATAATAATTCACCACATCAAATCATCACCTTCAAATTGATCAAATGATCAATTCATTGCTCCACATTGATCATTCATATAATATGTGACATCGACATTGTCATTTGTCATACGAAAATTGAAAGAAGAAATACATTGTACATAGTTGATTTAAAAGTGATATTCACTGTTGGGCTAATGTATTCTAATTTATAAAACCATCACACCCCTAATGTAGTATTCATAATTGATTATAAACTTTATATTAATCAGGGGTATTGGCGGGTACCCGGGTCGGGTACGGGTACACCACTACCCGACTCCAATATTCCTTACCTGGGTATCCGTCACTTTTTACAGCACGAGCTTTTGTTCTTCATTTTCACTGACAGATAGTACCGGTAACTTTTAAACAAAGCGGGCTTGAGTGGCGGGAAAAACGAAAGAATTTAGGCATCCTCTCTAGACCATAGATACCACCAGTCACATTTGGCTCGCACATGCTGCTCCCCCCCCCCCCCCTTGTGCTGAGAGGGTCAGTGATATGATATGAGCAGACTGTTTATGGTTGCAATTAATAATGGTTAGCTCAAGATGGTAAATAAGATGATAAAATACATTTGAATGAAAAGTAGATACGGTAAGCATAGTTGAGATTAAAAAAATTTGATTGCTCGGGTAATGATGACGGGTACCTGACTCCAAAAATGGCTACCTGCCAACATCCCTAATATTAATGTATATAAGTCAGCAGCAGACATAATGTATAAAATATTACCGGTATAATAATTCAGAACTGTCGATAAAATCATTTCTTCAGACATTACTCATCAATCATCAACATATCATAAAATAATTGCTGAACTCTCAAATCAATTGAATGCTTGAGAATGCAAACCTTGTTGCAGGAATGATGAACCTTTCACATATGGAAAATCGGCCAATGATTCTGATTGGCGGATGACTAAAGTGTATGTACCGGTACATCATCTCCGATACAATAAATTACACAACCCAAGATGTTATCATTAGTATAACATTTGATCTTTTCTGGTGTTTCAGGTATTTGCACACCTAAGAACAATCAGTATTCCAAAGTCAAACGAACAGGTCTAGGGCATTATAGCCCAAACTATTCCATTTTTTTACCCCACGATAATGTCCGTCAGAATGCTCTACGATATTATTCTGACAAGAAGCTAACGCACGTAGATGAAAAGGGTCGAGCAGCAATGGTCGACGTTGGAGACAAGCTTATAACCACTCGATTAGCAACAGCATGTGCAAAAATACGTGTCGGTTCAAAAATAGGAAAACTTATAGAAGAAAATTCAATAAAAAAAGGTGACATTCTAACGGTAGCTCAATTAGCTGGTATTTTAGGTGGTAAAAAAACATCTGATTTAATACCGCTATGTCACAATATTGTTCTGTCGAGTATTGACGTAGACGTAAAATTGGAAGATGAAGGTTCGTGCGTTGTGATAACGGCTACTGCAAGGTGTGAAGGAAGAACTGGTGTTGAAATGGAAGCGCTTACAGCAGTTTCTGTTGCTGCTTTAACAGTTTATGATATGTGTAAGGCAGTTAGTCATGAAATGGTGATAGAAGAAATCAAACTTTTACATAAAACTGGTGGGACTCGTGGGGAATATAGGAGAAGTTGAATTGCCTGGGGTTTACAATATCAAATGAGAATGCTATTAGCACTGGGAACACAATAGGGTCTAAAAAGTAAATTCTAGATTTAAAGTTTTATAATTTTCTATTTTAAAAAATTATCATAGTGATTTCACAAATCATATAGTACTGTATTATATTTCCAGACAAAGTTGGTTGACAAATCTTTACTAGAATTAAAACCTGGGCGTAGGGAAGGAGGTTCTACTGGTGCCTGCTGTTTGGGCTGTAGTTTTAGCATCTTCAAGTGACTTGACAGCCAAGTTTGTCCTCGGTCCAGTTCGCCAAACATTGCTCTTCTCGTCAATAACGGCAGCTTCGACTTGCAGCACGTATTGTCCGCCAACTGGGAACGCCAACAGGAATTGAGCGGTAAAGAAGTCTCGGTGAGGAGCAACCGTTTGCGTCAAAACTGAGTCACTTTCACGACCCTGCGATACGAAATGTTTTGTGTTAAGGAGTTACCATTAACTGAGGAGGCTGTTGCAATGTTAAATTAGCATGGCAAAAGTAGAAAGTATGTTCACTAAGGCCCGGTATTACCAAGTCCAGTTAGCCTTTATCTGACAGTTCAAACTTGTTATCACCATGGTTACCTATGTTATTTGTTTTCACCAACTCTCAGATAAATACTAACTGGCTGTGGTAATACTGGGCCTAAGTCTATATTCAGCCTATATTGTACACTGTAACTACAACCTTCTTGATTGAATATGACAGTCTCTCATGATGCCCGTGTACTAAGAATATTTTGAAGAGTTCGCATATTTTTGCGCGCGCAGGCAATCATGATGTCATTGTCTGGTATGTGGTACACTCTTTCGATAGTCAAAGATGTCAAATATAAGCAGCTGTCAGTGTCAGCTGATTCTTATTGAGGACAGAACTAAATACTTACATACTTCAAGTTTTAGAAAATCAATTACCTAATTCTGATAGCTTTTTGTAACAAACTGGCAGTTCAAATTCTCGAAACGAAATTTCCGAAGACGTTCATATTGCCACAATCATGAACAGTAATAAATGGTTAAATGTAACTTTCATATGTGAGGAGTGAAATCACCGGTGATTTTTTAACTAAAATAAATGGACATTGTTTACATGGGAAGCATATTGAAAGGGCATTTTCAGAACTGAAAGATCTTAATAAAGAAGGTGACAACTCTAATATGTATTAGGCTACCTATTGAAATATACATTCCCGGTCGCATAAAATCTTTTTTTACGAAATTGATATAAAATCTTTAAATCTATCTGTGCATATTTTCTACTTTTCTCACATAAACTGTACATGGAGTGCATATGTACGTCTTTGTCTGCTAGTTCTAGTGTCAGTAATATCAGTAGATTTTCTTCAGGGTGTATGGCGTGGTCAACCACTTTATGTGAACGCAAGAGTACATAGCATTTCCCATTTTTTATTTTCATTACATATTCTGATGAATAATAATGCAGCTACTGCACATTTGGCTGATAGAATAGCTGTTTTGTCACCGTGTTACTGTACTTGTTATGCTAGACATAATAAGTGAGCTGACATTGAAATTTTTTATTTTTGTTTTAAAGTAACGGTAGACTATTGAGACTACCGGTACATTCAAATAAATTGTTGATTTATTAAATAATCAAATATTTATTATTGTGTATTTATTACATAGGAGCCTAAAAGATGAAAAATAAAACATATCTTGCTACCTGTAATGACATCAGAAAAACAAAACTTGGGGCCTATTAAAGTAATAATATGATAGCACTTGCTGAGTATTTTGCTAAAAGCTGACAATTTTATATTTTTATCATTGGAAAGTAGGACTTGATTTGAAGAATATTATTTTGTGATGGACGATTCTCATATCGTGCATCACAAAATAATTTTATATTTTCTTATTTTTACCATCAGTTTAATTGTCATAATACATTGTATACACCAAATACATTTATAAATGGAAAGGTACATTTACTCTCGTGCTTTGTGCTATGAGCAACTTGCTTAGAGCAACCGGCAACGTGCGTCGTGCGCTGACCAATCAGAGAGCGAGTTTCTCCGGGTTGCATGTTCACATACAACATGCGTCAAGAGATCGACTCGGCTTATCTTTGCTTTCTTCTTGCAACTCATGCTGAGACCAACAATATGTCACGGCCAGGTTTGTTTTTTGAACTGCCAGAACCAACTTTTCGACTGCTATTCACATACCGGTCTGTACGAGATATTATATCAGTTTTCGACACTCTCATTTGGGTAATTACTAATTAATGCTCCAACAGCATTAAGAAGCTCATATAGTTTGATTGAATACGTCATATTGTGTGAGCTTGAATATTTTTTCGTGGTAACATAACCACAATTTGAAGTGTAGACCTAACTATGACGTCGTCACAGCGCTGAACAGTAAACGAATTTGTGCGCTGAGAAAATGTGCGCATGTTGCCAGGTGATCAAACCATATTGCTCGTAGCACAAAGCTCGAGAGTAAACGTACCTCAACTAGCAAAAATATTAATTTTAGTAATTGAAGATTTCAATTGGGCCTATTATAGGCCACTAGTGATGTAAAAGAGGTATGACTTTTTAGTCTATGAGACCATGACTTTTTCCCATGTCTTTAGAAATATAATTATTATAATATAATTATGCGTATTAGCATAACGTATACTACCTTTATGTCAAGAACGTGTTGTTTCTGTAACTGTGAAGAGACTGTAACCGTGACGCCGCTAATTGCTCGGAACAAGCCTGGCCGCTTGCCGTGCTGTATTACCCCCTCCACTTTGACGGCCAGCTGTGAGTTGCTCATCACGCTGATGGACTCGCCAAGTACGCGAGGCTTGGGGGTTACCATCAGCTGGTACAGAGATGAAATTAAGGTTAAATAATATACTAATATACTTTGTACCATGGTCGATCGATACAGCAAAGATTATAGGCCCTATCACAAATGCTGATTAGGCACAGAGATTATGTGCACAATGCTGCCATAATAAAAGGAAAGCGGTCAAAAAAGCATGTATCAGTGTTCACAGAAAAACTCATTAATTTGTTAAAAATTGAAATGACCCAAGTTATTGTTGATTGTTTATAGGGTGTATTTGAATTTTCTGTTGATAGTTGTTCGGAACATCCAAAAATGTTTGGGATAAATAAATCACAATACATTCTATGGTCGTTTTTTACTGTACTATGTTACAATTTAACCGCTACCTATTGCAACTTGCGAGACACTGAAAATATACAATAAAATAGCACAATTGAATAGTTGATAAAATAATGTTAATTATTGCCTCGTTTGATCTATAAATGCCAAAAGTTTTACGGTATTTCATGAAACCACAAATACATCATTGTTCAATGTTCTAAACGATAAGACCTCTATTAAACAAAACTACGTATAGGCCTATGGTCCGAGTTCTAACAATCAGCCGTCCCTCAATATCAAATAGCACAAAGCTCATGTGGGTTGATCCGAAAACAGTCGGGTCAGGTATGCAGAGTGAAGATGAACTACATTCCTTTTTTAAAACTTTACTTTAAAAAACTTTTTTAAAACTTTTTTAAATGCTGTTCAATTATGAAAACATTCTTACTTGAATGAAATTACTTGTTAAAGAAATGAAATTTGAATAAAAATAATTACATTTTTTAATCTGTATAAAAAACGTATCCACAAGGGATAAAGGTTCCGATCAACCGACTATCGGTAGGCCTACTCAACTATACCACTAGCGCAAGGGTGGTTGACACCTTCATCTCTCGTGGATACACGTCTACATGACTACTTCCCACTATTGTACCGGTGGTAAAATCCCAAGTGTGTTTTTTTTTTTACTATACAGCCCATACTGTATACAGTAAACCTAAGTGAATAACCTTGATCAGGAAACAAATAAGTGAAATAACCATTTTGGTACACGCACTTAAAAGGTCAAATTTGAATTCTCAATTGACCGATGTAGATTGTCCGTCCTCGTGATGTCACAAAATATAAAAACCGATCAAGTGGATAGTGAAGCAAGGAAAATAGGGAAATAATCAATCAAGGTATCTAAAATTTCCCCTGCTAAAAAAAAAAGTCACGCCCATCTACATTAGTCAATTCAAATTGGTAATTCTCTTAATCCATCCACAGCTCTAACAAATATTGGTAAATTTGCGATTCACGTACTACACTATTTTTTTCTGTGGGGGGGGGGGGGGGGGTGTTTTTCGCTAGAAAACAAATTTAATTTTTGTAAAACTGGGCACACCAAGAAATATTCAAACCATAATTTTCCACTCCCAACCAAGGTCAGGATACCAACCTTGACCACTGACCCCAAGACAAAAGCACTTTTTACACGAATATTGGAAATGGTATGTGAAAAGCCTTAGTTACCCAAATAGCATGTCGTACTCCTATAACATATTTTCAAGATTATTTCAAGTTGATATAATAGCTACTACAGTAGTATCATCAACTATCAGAAAAAATTAAATTTATTCACAAATCCCCGAGAGATAAAGATAGATAATCTTCACCACGCTGGAGTGGTACGGAAACATGGCAGAACTGTTGAATGTGTCAAGCCAAACGAACATGTTATATTGCCTATTTAATCTGTGTTGATGAGTCATTATTTGAAGCTTACCGTAACGTTGGTGGATTGTAGAACCTGGAAGAAATATCGCGGGAGACAAAGCGAAGAGTCTGCTAGAATATCCACTTGACGTAGCAGGCACTCGATGTGCTAGAAAAATTTAATTATAAGCATCGTTATTTGTTATACTGTATTATGTGCAGTGTGCATACCTGTTAAAGCTATCAAATGAATTAAATGAATTAATTGATATAAAGCTTCTGCAGCTTATTTTCCCTAGTACTTATATGAACCAGAAATGAATATCGAAAAATGATCGAAATGTATTTATGTATTTTATGTATTTGAACATTTTCAGTCAATATTGAGAATATCAAATTGAATGATAAAATTACAATTATATAGGCCTAATTAAAGGAATGGGCAGTAAGAATGGATGGGTAGAAAAAAAATTAAACTCATCTAAGCACATTATTTTTACATTGAAGTTACCGGTACGTTGGAAATTTACAACTTCACATTGGAAGAGAAGACCATACAATCAAGCTGGAATGTTGAAAATCGAGAATAAATGTATGCTCTTTGATTAGAGTAACTGACAAATTTTGAATTAACGAGGGTTTACTGTACTGTATTTGCAACTATGATTACTTGTAAAATGAATGAACAGGAACAGCATGGTGCCAGTCATGTGAAACCATCACTGATACGAGTCTTTCATTAGATTAAGTGGCTCACGCTTAAGTGTCTTACGTGCAATACAAAATCCCTGACAGTTTTGTATTAGTTATTCACAACTTTGTAATCGTTATTGATCATTGTTTTGATATTGAATTTATAAAATAGTTTTTTGGGGTGGTTAGATCACCCTTGTGGTGCCCTTTTCAAACGATCCTTTTTTTCATACATTGCCTCAATTGGGGAACAATGATATTGAATCAAGTTTCGATATTATTGAGAAGAAAAATGTGATTATTCCAATTCAATATTTAACCAAGTCTTGAAATATCGTATTGATTGAAAGCATGAAAATCGAACGGCAAACCGGATACGTAATTTACGATCATACGAGTACAGTAAACCGTCTTTGATTTGAAATTCAATAGACCCAAAATACCGTACCCATTTTGAATTACGAAAGTTTGAATGGTCGAAATATCTACCACTGAATTTGTGGTCAAAACTCTGTAGGGATCTGATTATCAGTTGGCATCAACAAGGGTTTATTGTATCGACAAAAAAGAGGTTGGTTTACCTGGTGTGTTATAGTCTTCTGCTCTTCGGTCCACACCAACTGTTGGGCCACGTTACAAGCGTCTTGGCAGCAACGTATCAGGTACTGAGTTTCCAAGCTTGAATGCTCGCAGCTACAAAACGAGTGGAACATAAGTTACCGGTACTCATAACACAAAAACAAGCCTTTGCAGAATTACTGGTACACTACAAGAAATAGTAGCTTCAACTTGAAAGCAAACTTTCTGTAGTAGGCTTATACTGTAGTCCAAATGGTTTAGTCTACATTCTGCAACTGGTATTGCTATATTGAACAAACTATCCCTGCTGATAAGAACTTGCTTGTCGAATTTAGAATCGCAAGATTTTGATTGGTGGTATTTATGCTTGGAATAGTTGAATAGTGGATTTAATTTCCAAGTTTTTCCAAGTAAGGTTACTCTGAAAGGTTAGGTACCCAACAGCCTAGCGGACAGAAAAAAACATCAAGCACAAAGTATGTTTGCTTCTTCTGTTTAGTAACATTGCGTTGGCATAGGAGTCAAAGTTAGTGAGCAACCAACCCTACATGCTTCATGGGATGGCTTATAACTTTAAACATAATATATCATTGACTTATTGAGTGTAATTGAGCAAATTGACAGTTGATGTTACCTGAAGTCTAGAACCGCTTCGTCTTGGTAGTTGGCCTGTGCCACACGTTCAACACTGTGCGCCATTAGGACGCACATTTGCTGCAAACTGGCACAAGTTAAAGACAAACATTCACTCCGGTATTGCTGTCAAATTATAAAAGAAATACGCTAAGAACTTGAGAAGGCACATGTACTACGTCAAACAAATTAAAAACATAAATAAATTGGGGCCTACTGAGAGGGACCCTGAGAAATTATGAAGGAAAACTTTCATTTCATCGCACACAAAAAAACAGTCAATGCCATGTAGGCCTAAATACTAGGTTTAGATATAGAAAGAATTTGTGTTTTTGATTTTGAAAAATACATTCAGACAATTTTTTAATTTTTAAATATGTGTTCAACAAATTCATCCTTGTCTAGAAAGGAATAACTCTATATGCATCAAGAGAATTTTTAAAACAATACAAACTTTGAGATACTAAGACTCTTTGAGCCAGTAGGCCAACATCTAATTCTGAGAGATTCAGAAAACACTTTCTCCAAATTGTTTAAACAATTATTAACGATGAAATAAAGTAGTGGTACCGGTACCACGATCATGAATGAATATTAGGGTTTTAAGGCGCATCGACAGCGAGGTCATTTACAGTAGAACCCCTTAAGTGCAACCCCGAGTACAGTGACCATTGCGAATTCGCGATATATCGTTGTATTAGAAAAACCCGTCCAATTCCCATGAGGCCATCATAAGGAGAATACATTGCTATTATTGGCTCCCATTTAAGAAAAACCTCAAGTAATACGGTAGGCCTACATGGAGATATATTTTAATCTTTTACTTCGATCATAATTAGGGGCGTGCAAGCACTCAGATTTTCGACTCCGAGATTCAAGTTTGAATTCAAATTCAGCTCAACTCGAAAATTTCAAGCTAGATTTTTGAGAAAAAAAAAAGATTTTTTTCCAAACCTCAGGTTCCAAAAGTCGCTACTTGTATGAAAATCTCGGCCTAGCATCGGTCAAAAACACGTTTTTATTTCTGTAATTGGGTGGTGTATACTAAACATATTCAGTAGTCTGTTTGAAAATGGTCGCTCTCGAGTAATTTGTGTGCTATACTTGAGCAGTGAATACCTTATTTTGTTGACAGTTATTGCATTGCAAACTCAATAATTATGGCCATGATGATGATTGCTACAGATTGATGAGTAATAGGCTAATAGCCTAATAAGTATAATTGATTCAATCAGTAGTTCCATGATTTGGAAACAATGCCTGATAAAATTGATTTGTCAATTGAAATGAATCCAATATTACAGGCTCAAATGTCAAAGAAATGCTGTTCGTAGCGTCCTGCTTCTTGCTACTGATTCTGCTGATGATACTACTGTAGTGCCAAAAGACGAGTGGCCAGTAACTACGTCAACAGAACGCAGCTCGATATATGGGAGCGAACTGACCATTTCATTAAGTACATTGAGTTGAAAAAATACCAATAAAACATACGGTAAATGGACAATAGAATGGAAAAACATAAGATATTGGGACAAGGGGAAAACTGAAATTGAAGTTAAAAACAAATACACTTTACAAGTAATCTAAGCGGGAAAATATTATTGATTCAACAGATTTTTCTTACAGTGTTATACTTATAATGGACTAATGGTGGTCTACTGCCGTGAGGCCATTTGGCATCGGATTACAATGAATGGCTTTTTGTTCCAGGAGATATAATGTTGTTGCGCTTAGATAAAAAAAAACTCAAATAGTAAACACTGCATTCATTAGGGCCTATATATACGTGTTGAAAGAGATATTTGAGATTGAACAATGATATTACAGTTGTAAACTAGCATTTGGAGTCAAAAAGAGTTAACTTGTTGAAATATTCAAGACAATTAATCTCGCTTGTTCGAGATCCGAAAATATTACGAGACTGGGAATTACAATCTGAGAGAAATATTTTTGATCTCGTTTGAAAATGTATAGAAACTACCACAGGACTACTAGGCCTACTCTGATTGTGAGGGATCACACATAGCCATCAAAGAGTGTGTATGTCTGACCTGGAAGAGAGGAATGAAGAGGGAGCAGAACACGTGCGTCAGCTATACTATACAAACTATAAACATCAATTATTCATCCATTTGATTTTTTTTTTGCAGTCCCTTGAAATTAAGCACGATAATTTTGTTGGTGAAGGATACATTTGAATGTTGGCTAGCGAAGCTGGGTCGGCATCAAATGCAGATTGGTACAGTTTCCAGTACATATCTCCGCACGCACGAAAATCCTTGACACACTTCCGTAACTGTAACAAGAGAAAAGAGAAAATTAATTTAATAATTAATATGCAGATATTGAATCATAACTCATAGTCATAAGTCAGCTACTCTATTGTTTGGACGGGGCGCCACAAGGGCGATCTTACCAACCCATTTTAAAACGATCCTATCTTTCATCTATAGCCTTAATTGGGGAACAATTATTTTGTATCAAGTTTCGATGTTATTAAAAAAAAAACTACTGTGACCAAGGCAATAGCCAAAACGTTAGAATCTCGTGTACTTTTCATCTCTGTTATCTATCTACGGGCTCTCCACTGTGAGTAGGCCTTACTCTACTCATAAATCTCGGTTTGCTGCTGTTCTTTCTTTCCCTTTCACCCAATACATACATTCATTAGGTAACATGTTCATTCAATCATCTTCTTGGGTAAAATGTCAGGAAAAAGTGAAGCTCTCATTGAATTTTCAAGATTATTTTTAAAAATCCAAATGGTACATATATTGAGGGTTAAGTTGGTTTGTCAGTGTATCACGGCAGCTTGACTCCCTATCCCACCAATGTTAAAAATATGTACGGTACCAATTTACTGGCCAAATCTATGAACTCACTGATCGTGAGTAATGTAGAAGTGATACAAAAAGGAACTGACTTTGTTTATTGAATTACGTTTACTTCAGCTCAGTTTTAGCACCAGTCACCTGAAATGCCAATACGGTATTTCAAGTGTATAGTGGGTATGATGCATTGTTTCATAATTCTTACTGTAGATAGAGCAGACGGATGCAAACTCTATCCATAGTTTCTCAAGGGACCAGGAAAATAAAACCATCCATGCAGGAAAAACAATTCATTCAGGAAAATTTAGCACTGATTAAATGGGAGTTGTGCTAGAAAAAATGAATGATACAAGCAGGAGAACGATGGATCTGGGAATTTACTTATATATATGGATATGGATATGGATATGGATATGGATATGGATATGGATATGGATATGGATATGGATATGGATATGGATAT
>CAXFZR010000655.1:0-27027 GCA_964007535.1 Brachyptera risi | reverse complement strand
ATAATAAAACAACCTTTCTTCTCATCATCCAATCATCTCATATATCATCCACCGACGCCAATAGATCTCAGTCATCAGTACAGTCTGTCGTTAAGCCCGGTGTGAATGAATGAATAAGATATTCTAACGATGAGTCTGAGTGAAATGGTGGTGCGGAGAGAAAGACAGCTAGTTTACCACCAAGCCTCAGCTAGAGGAAGGTGGAAGAAGGTGGAAGAAGGTGGAAGAAGGTGCAAGAAGAAGGGAGAAGGTGGAAGAAGGTGCAAGAAGAAGGAAGAAGGTGGAAGAAGGTGCAAGAAGAAGGAAGAAGGTGGAAGAAGGTGCAAGAAGGTGGAAGAAGGTGCAAGAAGGTGGAAGAAGAAGGAAGAAGGTGGAAGAAGGTGCAAGAAGAAGGAAGAAGGTGGAAGAAGGTGCAAGAAGGTGGAAGAAGGTGCAAGAAGGTGGAAGAAGGTGCATGAAGGTGCAAGAAAGTGCAATAAGGTGGAAGGTGGAAGGTGGAAGAAGGTGGAAGGTGGAAGATGGTGGAAGGTGGAAGGTGAAAGAAGGTGGAAGGTGGAAGAAGGTGAGAGGTGGAAGGTGGAAGAAGGTAGAAGGTGGAAGAAGGTGGAAGAAGGTGGAAGGTGGGAGGTGGAAGTAGGTGGAAGGTGGAAGAAGGTGGAAGGTGGAAGGTGGAAGAAGGTAGAAGGTGGGAGGTGGAAGAAAGTGGGAGGTGGAAGAAGGTGGAAAGTGGGAGGTGAAAGGAGGTGGAAGGTGGAAGAAGGTGGAAGGTGCAAGAAAGTGAAAGAAGGTGAGAGAAGGTGGAATAAGGTGGAAGAAGGTGCAAGAAGTTGCAAGAAGTTGGAACGTGGAAGGTGGAAGAAGGTGGAAGAAGTTGCAAGAAGTTGGAAGGTGGAAGGTGGGAGAAGGTGGAAGGTGGGAGAAGGTGGAAGGTGGAAAAAGGTGGAAAAAGCTGCGAGAAGTTGGAAGGTGAAAGGTGGGAGAAGGTGGAAGGTGGAAGGTGTGAGGTTGAAGAAGGGGGAAGGTGGAAGAAGGTGAAAGGTGCAAGATAGTGAGAGAAGGTGGAAGAAGGTGGAAGAAGGTGGAAGAAGGTGGAAGGTGGAAGGTGGGAGAAGGTGTAAGGTGGAAAAAGGTGGAAAAAGCTGCGAGAAGTTGGAAGGTGGAAGGTGGGAGAAGGTGGAAGGTGGAAGGTGGGAGGTGGAAGGTGGGAGGTGGAAGAAGGTGGAAGGTGGAAAAAGGTGGAAGGTGCAATAAAGTGAAAGAAGGTGGAAGAAGGTGGAATAAGGTGGAAGAAGGTGCAAGAAGTTGCAAGAAGTTGGAACGTGGAAGGTGAAAGAAGGTGGAAGAAGTTGCAAGAAGTTGGAAGGTCGGAAGGTGGGAGAAGGTGAGAGGTGGGAGGTTGGAGAAGGTGAGAGGTGGGAGGTGGGAGGTGGAAGAAGGTGGAAGGTGGAAGAAGGTGGAAGGTGCAAGAAAGTGAAAGAAGGTGGAAGAAGGTGGTATAAGGTGGAAGAAGGTGCAAGAAGTTGCAAGAAGTTGGAAGGAGGAAGGTGGAAGAAGGTGGAAGGTGGAAAAAGGTGGAAAGAGCTGCATGAAGTTGGAAGGTGGAAGGTGGGAGAAGGTGGAAGGAGGAAGAAGGTGGAAAAAGCTGCATGAAGTTGGAAGGTGGGAGGTGGGAGAAGGTGAGAGGTGGAAGGTGGGAGGTGGAGAAAAGTGACCTATGACACCACGGAGTATACGGATGGAACCACCTGAGGTCTGTTGATTGCGAGTGTCGCAGTGAATAAGTGTGTAGCCGCCCAGCACGCGGGGTCGGAGGTCAGGGGTCGGGGGTCGGGGTCAGCGGTCAGGAGGCAAGACCGCCGGAAACGTCCCTTGATGTGCCATCACAGACCTGGACTGATGACGGGCCACAGTAACCTGCTAGACCAGTGTTTACCGCGCGCATGACACATTCTCCGACAGCGTCTGCCATCACAGACCTGGACTGATGACGGGCCACAGCGACCTGCCAGACCAGTGTTTACCGCGCGCATGACGCATTCTCCGACAGCGTCTGCCATCACAGACCTGGACTGATGACGGGCCACAGCGACCTGCTGGACTAGTGTTTACCGCGCGCATGACGCATTCTCTGACAGCGTCTGCCATCACAGACCTGGACTGATGACAGGCCACAGCGACCAGCCAGACCAGTGTTTACCGCGCGCATGACGCATTCTCCGACAGCGTCTGCCATCACAGACCTGGACTGATGACAGGCCACAGCGACCAGCCAGACCAGTGTTTACCGCGCGCATGACGCATTCTCCGACAGCGTCTGCCATCACAGACCTGGACTGATGACAGGCCACAGCGACCAGCCAGACCAGTGTTTACCGCGCGCATGACGCATTCTCCGACAGCGTCTGCCATCACAGACCTGGACTGATGACGGGCCACAGCGACCTGCTGGACTAGTGTTTACCGCGCGCATGACGCATTCTCCGACAGCGTCTGCCATCACAGACCTGGACTGATGACGGGCCACAGCGAACTGCTAGACCAGTGTTTACCGCACGCATGACGCATTCTCCGACAGCGTCTGCCATCACAGACCTGGACTGATGACAGGCCACAGCGACCAGCCAGACCAGTGTTTACCGCGCGCATGACGCATTCTCCGACAGCGTCTGCCATCACAGACCTGGACTGATGACGGGCCACAGCGACCTGCCAGACCAGTGTTTACCGCGCGCATGACGCATTCTCCGACAGCGTCTGCCATCACAGACCTGGACTGATGACGGGCCACAGCGACCTGCTAGACCAGTGTTTACCGCGCGCATGACGCATTCTCCGACAGCGTCTGCCATCACAGACCTGGACTGATGACAGGCCACAGCGACCTGCTAGACCAGTGTTTACCGCACGCATGACGCATTCTCCGACAGCGTCTGCCATCACAGACCTGGACTGATGACGGGCCACAGCGACCTGCCAGACCAGTGTTTACCGCGCGCATGACGCATTCTCCGACAGCGTCTGCCATCACAGACCTGGACTGATGACGGGCCACAGCGACCTGCCAGACCAGTGTTTACCGCGCGCATGACGCATTCTCCGACAGCGTCTGCCATCACAGACCTGGACTGATGACGGGCCACAGCGACCTGCCAGACCAGTGTTTACCGCGCGCATGACGCATTCTCCGACAGCGTCTGCCATCACAGACCTGGACTGATGACGGGCCACAGCGACCTGCCAGACCAGTGTTTACCGCGCGCATGACGCATTCTCCGACAGCGTCTGCCATCACAGACCTGGACTGATGACGAGCCACAGCGACCTGCTAGACCAGTGTTTACCGCGCGCATGACGCATTCTCCGACAGCGTCTGCCATCACAGACCTGGACTGATGACGGGCCACAGCGACCTGCCAGACCAGTGTTTACCGCGCGCATGACGCATTCTCCGACAGCGTCTGCCATCACAGACCTGAACTGATGACGAGCCACAGCGACCTGCTAGACCAGTGTTTACCGCGCGCATGACGCATTCTCCGACAGCGTCTGCCATCACATACCTGGACTGATGACGAGCCACAGCGGCCTGCCAGACCAGTGTTTACCGCGCGCATGACGCATTCTCCGACAGCGTCTGCCATCACAGACCTGGACTGATGACAGGCCACAGCGACCTGCCGGACCAGTGTTTACCACGCGCAAGACGCATTCTCCGACAGCATCTGCCATCACAGACCTGGACTGATGACGGGCCACAGCTGCAAGACCAGTGTTTACCGCGCGCATGACGCATTCTCCGACAGCGTCTGCCATCACAGACCTGGACTGATGACGGGCCACAGCGACCTGCCAGACCAGTGTTTACCGCGCGCATGACGCATTCTCCGACAGCGTCTGCCATCACAGACCTGGACTGATGACGGGCCACAGCGACCTGCCAGACCAGTGTTTACCGCGCGCATGACGCATTCTCCGACAGCGTCTGCCATCACAGACCTGGACTGATGACGGGCCACAGCGACCTGCCAGACCAGTGTTTACCGCGCGCATGACGCATTCTCCGACAGCGTCTGCCATCACAGACCTGGACTGATGACGGCCCACAGCGACCTGCCAGACCAGTGTTTACCGCGCGCATGACGCATTCTCCGACAGCGTCTGCCATCACAGACCTGGACTGATGACGGCCCACAGCGACCTGCCAGACCAGTGTTTACCGCGCGCATGACGCATTCTCCGACAGCGTCTGCCATCACAGACCTGGACTGATGACGGGCCACAGCTGCAAGACCAGTGTTTACCGCGCGCATGACGCATTCTCCGACAGCGTCTGCCATCACAGACCTGGACTGATGACGGGCCACAGCGACCTGCCAGACCAGTGTTTACCGCGCGCATGACGCATTCTCCGACAGCGTCTGCCATCACAGACCTGGACTGATGACGGGCCACAGCGACCTGCCAGACCAGTGTTTACCGCGCGCATGACGCATTCTCCGACAGCGTCTGCCATCACAGACCTGGACTGATGACGGGCCACAGCGACCTGCTAGACCAGTGTTTACCGCGCGCATGACACATTCTCCGACAGCGTCTGCCATCACAGACCTGGACTGATGACGGGCCACAGCGACCTGCCAGACCAGTGTTACCGCGCGCATGACGCATTCTCCGACAGCCTCTGCCATCACAGACCTGGACTGATGACGGGCCACAGCTGCAAGACCAGTGTTTACCGCGCGCATGACGCATTCTCCGACAACGTCTGCCATCACAGACCTGGACTGATGACGGGCCACAGCGACCTGCCAGACCAGTGTTTACCGCGCGCATGACACATTCTCCGACAGCGTCTGCCATCACAGACCTGGACTGATGACGGGCCACAGCGACCTGCCGGACCAGTGTTTACCGCGCGCATGACGCATTCTCCGACAGCGTCTGCCATCACAGACCTGGACTGATGACGGGCCACAGCGACCTGCCAGACCAGTGTTTACCGCGCGCATGACACATTCTCCGACAGCGTCTGCCATCACAGACCTGGACTGATGACGGGCCACAGCGACCCGCCAGACCAGTGTTTACCGCGCGCATGACGCATTCTCCGACAGCGTCTGCCATCACAGACCTGGACTGATGACGGGCCACAGCGACCTGCCAGACCAGTGTTTACCGCGCGCATGACGCAGTCTCCGACAGCGTCTGCCATCACAGACCTGGACTGATGACGGGCCACAGCGACCTGCCAGACCAGTGTTTACCGCGCGCATGACGCATTCTCCGACAGCGTCTGCCATCACAGACCTGGACTGATGACGGGCCACAGCGACCTGCCAGACCAGTGTTTACCGCGCGCATGACGCATTCTCCGACAGCGTCTGCCATCACAGACCTGGACTGATGACGGGCCACAGCGACCTGCCAGACCAGTGTTACCGCGCGCATGACGCATTCTCCGACAGCGTCTGCCATCACAGACCTGGACTGATGACGGGCCACAGCGACCTGCCAGACCAGTGTTTACCGCGCGCATGACGCATTCTCCGACAGCGTCTGCCATCACAGACCTGGACTGATGACGGGCCACAGCGACCTGCTAGACCAGTGTTTACCGCGCGCATGACGCATTCTCCGACAGCGTCTGCCATCACAGACCTGGACTGATGACAGGCCACAGCGACCTGCTAGACCAGTGTTTACCGCACGCATGACGCATTCTCCGACAGCGTCTGCCATCACAGACCTGGACTGATGACGGGCCACAGCGACCTGCTAGACCAGTGTTTACCGCGCGCATGACACATTCTCCGACAGCGTCTGCCATCACAGACCTGGACTGATGACGGGCCACAGTAACCTGCTAGACCAGTGTTTACCGCGCGCATGACACATTCTCCGACAGCGTCTGCCATCACAGACCTGGACTGATGACAGGCCACAGCGACCTGCCAGACCAGTGTTTACCGCGCGCATGACGCATTCTCCGACAGCGTCTGCCATCACAGACCTGGACTGATGACGGGCCACAGCGACCTGCTGGACTAGTGTTTACCGCGCGCATGACGCATTCTCTGACAGCGTCTGCCATCACAGACCTGGACTGATGACAGGCCACAGCGACCAGCCAGACCAGTGTTTACCGCGCGCATGACGCATTCTCCGACAGCGTCTGCCATCACAGACCTGGACTGATGACGGGCCACAGCGACCTGCTGGACTAGTGTTTACCGCGCGCATGACGCATTCTCCGACAGCGTCTGCCATCACAGACCTGGACTGATGACGGGCCACAGCGACCTGCTAGACCAGTGTTTACCGCACGCATGACGCATTCTCCGACAGCGTCTGCCATCACAGACCTGGACTGATGACAGGCCACAGCGACCTGCTAGACCAGTGTTTACCGCACGCATGACGCATTCTCCGACAGCGTCTGCCATCACAGACCTGGACTGATGACGGGCCACAGCGACCTGCCAGACCAGTGTTTACCGCGCGCATGACGCATTCTCCGACAGCGTCTGCCATCACAGACCTGGACTGATGACGGGCCACAGCGACCTGCTAGACCAGTGTTTACCGCACGCATGACGCATTCTCCGACAGCGTCTGCCATCACAGACCTGGACTGATGACAGGCCACAGCGACCAGCCAGACCAGTGTTTACCGCGCGCATGACGCATTCTCCGACAGCGTCTGCCATCACAGACCTGGACTGATGACGGGCCACAGCGACCTGCCAGACCAGTGTTTACCGCGCGCATGACGCATTCTCCGACAGCGTCTGCCATCACAGACCTGGACTGATGACGGGCCACAGCGACCTGCTAGACCAGTGTTTACCGCGCGCATGACGCATTCTCCGACAGCGTCTGCCATCACAGACCTGGACTGATGACGGGCCACAGCGACCTGCCAGACCAGTGTTTACCGCGCGCATGACGCATTCTCCGACAGCGTCTGCCATCACAGACCTGGACTGATGACGGGCCACAGCGACCTGCCAGACCAGTGTTTACCGCGCGCATGACACATTCTCCGACAGCGTCTGCCATCACAGACCTGGACTGATGACGGTCCACAGCGACCTGCTAGACCAGTGTTTACCGCGCGCATGACACATTCTCCGACAGCGTCTGCCATCACAGACCTGGACTGATGACGGGCCACAGCGACCTGCCAGACCAGTGTTTACCGCACGCATGACGCATTCTCCGACAGCGTCTGCCATCACAGACCTGGACTGATGACAGGCCACAGCGACCTGCTAGACCAGTGTTTACCGCGCGCATGACACATTCTCCGACAGCGTCTGCCATCACAGACCTGGACTGATGACGGTCCACAGCGACCTGCCAGACCAGTGTTTACCGCACGCATGACGCATTCTCCGACAGCGTCTGCCATCACAGACCTGGACTGATGACGGGCCACAGCGACCTGCTAGACCAGTGTTTACCGCGCGCATGACGCATTCTCCGACAGCGTCTGCCATCACAGACCTGGACTGATGACAGGCCACAGCGACCTGCTAGACCAGTGTTTACCGCACGCATGACGCATTCTCCGACAGCGTCTGCCATCACAGACCTGGACTGATGACGGGCCACAGCGACCTGCCAGACCAGTGTTTACCGCGCGCATGACGCATTCTCCGACAGCGTCTGCCATCACAGACCTGGACTGATGACGGGCCACAGCGACCTGCCAGACCAGTGTTTACCGCGCGCATGACGCATTCTCCGACAGCGTCTGCCATCACAGACCTGGACTGATGACGGGCCACAGCGACCTGCCAGACCAGTGTTTACCGCGCGCATGACGCATTCTCCGACAGCGTCTGCCATCACAGACCTGGACTGATGACGGGCCACAGCGACCTGCCAGACCAGTGTTTACCGCGCGCATGACGCATTCTCCGACAGCGTCTGCCATCACAGACCTGGACTGATGACGAGCCACAGCGACCTGCTAGACCAGTGTTTACCGCGCGCATGACGCATTCTCCGACAGCGTCTGCCATCACAGACCTGGACTGATGACGGGCCACAGCGACCTGCCAGACCAGTGTTTACCGCGCGCATGACGCATTCTCCGACAGCGTCTGCCATCACAGACCTGAACTGATGACGAGCCACAGCGACCTGCTAGACCAGTGTTTACCGCGCGCATGACGCATTCTCCGACAGCGTCTGCCATCACATACCTGGACTGATGACGAGCCACAGCGGCCTGCCAGACCAGTGTTTACCGCGCGCATGACGCATTCTCCGACAGCGTCTGCCATCACAGACCTGGACTGATGACAGGCCACAGCGACCTGCCGGACCAGTGTTTACCACGCGCAAGACGCATTCTCCGACAGCATCTGCCATCACAGACCTGGACTGATGACGGGCCACAGCTGCAAGACCAGTGTTTACCGCGCGCATGACGCATTCTCCGACAGCGTCTGCCATCACAGACCTGGACTGATGACGGGCCACAGCGACCTGCCAGACCAGTGTTTACCGCGCGCATGACGCATTCTCCGACAGCGTCTGCCATCACAGACCTGGACTGATGACGGGCCACAGCGACCTGCCAGACCAGTGTTTACCGCGCGCATGACGCATTCTCCGACAGCGTCTGCCATCACAGACCTGGACTGATGACGGGCCACAGCGACCTGCCAGACCAGTGTTTACCGCGCGCTTGACGCATTCTCCGACAGCGTCTGCCATCACAGACCTGGACTGATGACGGGCCACAGCGACCTGCCAGACCAGTGTTTACCGCGCGCATGACGCATTCTCCGACAGCGTCTGCCATCACAGACCTGGACTGATGAAGGCCCACAGCGACCTGCCAGACCAGTGTTTACCGCGCGCATGACGCATTCTCCGACAGCGTCTGCCATCACAGACCTGGACTGATGACGGCCCACAGCGACCTGCCAGACCAGTGTTTACCGCGCGCATGACGCATTCTCCGACAGCGTCTGCCATCACAGACCTGGACTGATGACGGGCCACAGCTGCAAGACCAGTGTTTAACGCGCGCATGACGCATTCTCCGACAGCGTCTGCCATCACAGACCTGGACTGATGACGGGCCACAGCGACCTGCCAGACCAGTGTTTACCGCGCGCATGACGCATTCTCCGACAGCGTCTGCCATCACAGACCTGGACTGATGACGGGCCACAGCGACCTGCCAGACCAGTGTTTACCGCGCGCATGACGCATTCTCCGACAGCGTCTGCCATCACAGACCTGGACTGATGACGGGCCACAGCGACCTGCTAGACCAGTGTTTACCGCGCGCATGACACATTCTCCGACAGCGTCTGCCATCACAGACCTGGACTGATGACGGGCCACAGCGACCTGCCAGACCAGTGTTACCGCGCGCATGACGCATTCTCCGACAGCCTCTGCCATCACAGACCTGGACTGATGACGGGCCACAGCTGCAAGACCAGTGTTTACCGCGCGCATGACGCATTCTCCGACAACGTCTGCCATCACAGACCTGGACTGATGACGGGCCACAGCGACCTGCCAGACCAGTGTTTACCGCGCGCATGACACATTCTCCGACAGCGTCTGCCATCACAGACCTGGACTGATGACGGGCCACAGCGACCTGCCGGACCAGTGTTTACCGCGCGCATGACGCATTCTCCGACAGCGTCTGCCATCACAGACCTGGACTGATGACGGGCCACAGCGACCTGCCAGACCAGTGTTTACCGCGCGCATGACACATTCTCCGACAGCGTCTGCCATCACAGACCTGGACTGATGACGGGCCACAGCGACCCGCCAGACCAGTGTTTACCGCGCGCATGACGCATTCTCCGACAGCGTCTGCCATCACAGACCTGGACTGATGACGGGCCACAGCGACCTGCCAGACCAGTGTTTACCGCGCGCATGACGCAGTCTCCGACAGCGTCTGCCATCACAGACCTGGACTGATGACGGGCCACAGCGACCTGCCAGACCAGTGTTTACCGCGCGCATGACGCATTCTCCGACAGCGTCTGCCATCACAGACCTGGACTGATGACGGGCCACAGCGACCTGCCAGACCAGTGTTTACCGCGCGCATGACGCATTCTCCGACAGCGTCTGCCATCACAGACCTGGACTGATGACGGGCCACAGCAACCTGCCAGACCAGTGTTACCGCGCGCATGACGCATTCTCCGACAGCGTCTGCCATCACAGACCTGGACTGATGACGGGCCACAGCGACCTGCTAGACCAGTGTTCACCGCGCGCATGACGCATTCTCCGACAGCGTCTGCCATCACAGACCTGGACTGATGACGGCCCACAGCGACCTGCCAGACCAGTGTTTACCGCGCGCATGACGCATTCTCCGACAGCGTCTGCCATCACAGACCTGGACTGATGATGGGCCACAGCGACCTGCCAGACCAGTGTTACCGCGCGCATGACGCATTCTCCGACAGCGTCTGCCATCACAGACCTGGACTGATGACAGGCCACAGCGACCTGCTAGACCAGTGTTTACCGCGCGCATGACGTGTTCTCCGACAGCGTCTGCCATCACAGACCTGGACTGATGACAGGCCACAGCGACCTGCCGGACCAGTGTTTACCGCGCGCAAGACGAATTCTCCGACAACGTCTGCCATCACAGACCTGGACTGATGACGGGCCACAGCGACCTGCCAGACCAGTGGTTACCGCGCGCATGACGCATTCTCCGACAGCGTCTGCCATCACAGACCTGGACTGATGACGGGCCACAGCGACCTGCCAGACCAGTGTTTACCGCGCGCATGACGCATTCTCCGACAGCGTCTGCCATCACAGACCTGGACTGATGACGGGCCACAGCGACCTGCCAGACCAGTGTTTACCGCGCGCATGACGCATTCTCCGACAGCGTCTGCCATCACAGACCTGGACTGATGACGGCCCACAGCGACCTGCCAGACCAGTGTTTACCGCGCGCATGACGTGTTCTCCGACAGCGTCTGCCATCACAGACCTGGACTGATGACGGCCCACAGCGACCTGCCAGACCAGTGGTTACCGCGCGCATGACGCATTCTCCGACAGCGTCTGCCATCACAGACCTGGACTGATGACGGCCCACAGCGACCTGCCAGACCAGTGTTTACCGCGCGCATGACGCATTCTCCGACAGCGTCTGCCATCACAGACCTGGACTGATGACGGGCCACAGCGACCTGCCAGACCAGTGTTTACCGCGCGCATGACGCATTCTCCGACAGCGTCTGCCATCACAGACCTGGACTGATGACGGGCCACAGCGACCTGCCAGACCAGTGTTACCGCGCGCATGACGCATTCTCCGACAGCGTCTGCCATCACAGACCTGGACTGATGACGGGCCACAGCGACCTGCCAGACCAGTGTTTACCGCGCGCATGACGCATTCTCCGACAGCGTCTGCCATCACAGACCTGGACTGATGACGGCCCACAGCGACCTGCCAGACCAGTGTTACCGCGCGCATGACGCATTCTCCGACAGCGTCTGCCATCACAGACCTAGACTGATGACGGGCCACAGCTGCAAGACCAGTGTTTACCGCGCGCATGACGCATTCTCCGACAGCGTCTGCCATCACAGACCTGGACTGATGACGGCCCACAGCGACCTGCCAGACCAGTGTTTACCGCGCGCATGACGTGTTCTCCGACAGCGTCTGCCATCACAGACCTGGACTGATGACGGCCCACAGCGACCTGCCAGACCAGTGTTTACCGCGCGCATGACGTGTTCTCCGACAGCGTCTGCCATCACAGCCCTGGACTGATGACAGGCCACAGCGACCTGCCAGACCAGTGTTTACCGCGCGCATGACGTGTTCTCCGACAGCGTCTGCCATCACAGACCTGGACTGATGACGGGCCACAGCGACCTGACAGACCAGTGTTTACCGCGCGCATGACGCATTCTCCGACAGCGTCTGCCATCACAGACCTGGACTGATGACGGGCCACAGCGACCTGCCAGACCAGTGTTTACCGCGCGCATGACGCATTCTCCGACAGCGTCTGCCATCACAGACCTGGACTGATGACGGGCCACAGCGACCTGCCAGACCAGTGTTTACCGCGCGCATGACGCATTCTCCGACAGCGTCTGCCATCACAGACCTGGACTGATGACGGGCCACAGCGACCTGCCAGACCAGTGTTTACCGCGCGCATGACGCATTCTCCGACAGCGTCTGTCATCACAGACCTGGACTGATGACGGGCCACAGCGACCTGCCAGACCAGTGTTTACCGCGCGCATGACGCATTCTCCGACAGCGTCTGCCATCACAGACCTGGACTGATGACGGCCCACAGCGACCTGCCAGACCAGTGTTACCGCGCGCATGACGCATTCTCCGACAGCGTCTGCCATCACAGACCTAGACTGATGACGGGCCACAGCTGCAAGACCAGTGTTTACCGCGCGCATGACGCATTCTCCGACAGCGTCTGCCATCACAGACCTGGACTGATGACGGCCCACAGCGACCTGCCAGACCAGTGTTTACCGCGCGCATGACGCATTCTCCGACAGCGTCTGCCATCACAGACCTGGACTGATGACGGGCCACAGCGACCTGCCAGACCAGTGTTTACCGCGCGCATGACGCATTCTCCGACAGCGTCTGCCATCACAGACCTGGACTGATGACGGCCCACAGCGACCTGCCAGACCAGTGTTACCGCGCGCATGACGCATTCTCCGACAGCGTCTGCCATCACAGACCTGGACTGATGACGGGCCACAGCGACCTGCCAGACCAGTGTTTACCGCGCGCATGACGCATTCTCCGACAGCGTCTGCCATCACAGACCTGGACTGATGACGGCCCACAGCGACCTGCCAGACCAGTGTTTACCGCGCGCATGACGCATTCTCCGACAGCGTCTGCCATCACAGACCTGGACTGATGACAAGCCACAGCGACCTGCTGGACTAGTGTTTACTGCGAGCATGACGCATTCTCCGACAGCATCTGCCATCACAGACCTGGACTGATGACAAGCCACAGCGACCTGCTGGACTAGTGTTTACTGCGAGCATGACGCATTCTCCGACAGCATCTGCCATCACAGACCTGGACTGATGACGGGCCACAGCGACCTGCCAGACCAGTGTTTACCGCGCGCATGACGCATTCTCCGACAGCGTCTGCCATCACAGACCTGGACTGATGACGGGCCACAGCGACCTGCCAGACCAGTGTTTACCGCGCGCATGACGCATTCTCCGACAGCGTCTGCCATCACAGACCTGGACTGATGACAGGCCACAGCGACCTGCCAGACCAGTGTTTACCGCGCGCATGACGCATTCTCCGACAGCGTCTGCCATCACAGACCTGGACTGATGACAAGCCACAGCGACCTGCTGGACTAGTGTTTACTGCGAGCATGACGCATTCTCCGACAGCATCTGCCATCACAGACCTGGACTGATGACGGGCCACAGCGACCTGCCAGACCAGTGTTTACCGCGCGCATGACGCATTCTCCGACAGCGTCTGCCATCACAGACCTGGACTGATGACGGGCCACAGCGACCTGCTAGACCAGTGTTCACCGCGCGCATGACGCATTCTCCGACAGCGTCTGCCATCACAGACCTGGACTGATGACGGGCCACAGCTGCAAGACCAGTGTTTACCGCGCGCATGACGCATTCTCCGACAGCGTCTGCCATCACAGACCTGGACTGATGACAGGCCACAGCGACCTGCCAGACCAGTGTTTACCGCGCGCATGACGCATTCTCCGACAGCATCTGCCATCACAGACCTGGACTGATGACAGGCCACAGCGACCTGCCAGACCAGTGTTTACCGCGCGCATGACGCATTCTCCGACAGCGTCTGCCATCACAGACCTGGACTGATGACGGGCCACAGCGACCTGCTGGACCAGTGTTTACCGCGCGCATGACGCATTCTCCGACAGCGTCTGCCATCACAGACCTGGACTGATGACGGCCCACAGCGACCTGCCAGACCAGTGTTTACCGCGCGCATGACGCATTCTCCGACAGCGTCTGCCATCACAGACCTGGACTGATGACGGGCCACAGCGACCTGTCGGACCAGTGTTTACCGCGCGCATGACGCATTCTCCGACAGCGTCTGCCATCACAGACCTGGACTGATGACGGCCCACAGCGACCTGCCAGACCAGTGTTTACCGCGCGCATGACGTGTTCTCCGACAGCGTCTGCCATCACAGACCTGGACTGATGACGGGCCACAGCGACCTGTCGGACCAGTGTTTACCGCGCGCATGACGCATTCTCCGACAGCGTCTGCCATCACAGACCTGGACTGATGACGGCCCACAGCGACCTGCCAGACCAGTGTTTACCGCGCGCATGACGTGTTCTCCGACAGCGTCTGCCATCACAGACCTGGACTGATGACGGGCCACAGCGACCTGTCGGACCAGTGTTTACCGCGCGCATGACGCATTCTCCGACAGCGTCTGCCATCACAGACCTGGACTGATGACGGGCCACAGCGACCTGCCAGACCAGTGTTTACCGCGCGCATGACGTGTTCTCCGACAGCGTCTGCCATCACAGACCTGGACTGATGACGGACCACAGCGACCTGCTAGACCAGTGTTTACCGCGCGCATGACGCATTCTCCGACAGCGTCTGCCATCACAGACCTGGACTGATGACGGCCCACAGCGACCTGCCAGACCAGTGTTTACCGCGCGCATGACGCATTCTCCGACAGCGTCTGCCATCACAGACCTGGACTGATGACGGGCCACAGCGACCTGCCAGACCAGTGTTTACCGCGCGCATGACGCATTCTCCGACAGCGTCTGCCATCACAGACCTGGACTGATGACAGGCCACAGCGACCTGCCAGACCAGTGTTTACCGCGCGCATGACGCATTCTCCGACAGCGTCTGCCATCACAGACCTGGACTGATGACAGGCCACAGCGACCTGTCAGACCAGTGTTTACCGCGCGCATGACGCATTCTCCGACAGCGTCTGCCATCACAGACCTGGACTGATGACGGGCCACAGCGACCTGCCAGACCAGTGTTTACCGCACGCATGACGCATTCTCCGACAGCGTCTGCCATCACAGACCTGGACTGATGACGGGCCACAGCAACCTGCCAGACCAGTGTTTACCGCGCGCATGACGCATTCTCCGACAGCGTCTGCCATCACAGACCTGGACTGATGACGGGCCAAAGCGGCCTGCCAGACCAGTGTTTACCGCGCGCATGACGCATTCTCCGACAGCGTCTGCCATCACAGACCTGGACTGATGACGGGCCACAGCGACCTGCCAGACCAGTGTTTACCGCACGCATGACGCATTCTCCGACAGCGTCTGCCATCACAGACCTGGACTGATGACGGGCCAAAGCGGCCTGCCAGACCAGTGTTTACCGCGCGCATGACGTGTTCTCCGACAGCGTCTGCCATCACAGACCTGGACTGATGACGGGCCACAGCGACCTGCCAGACCAGTGTTTACCGCACGCATGACGCATTCTCCGACAGCGTCTGCCATCACAGACCTGGACTGATGACAGGCCACAGCGACCTGCCGGACCAGTGTTTACCACGCTCATGACGTGTTCTCTGACAGCGTCTGCCATCACAGACCTGGACTGATGACGGGCCACAGCGACCTGCCAGACCAGTGTTTACCGCACGCATGACGCATTCTCCGACAGCGTCTGCCATCACAGACCTGGACTGATGACGGCCCACAGCTGCCAGACGAGTGTTTACCGCGCGCATGACGCATTCTCCGACAGCGTCTGCCATCACAGACCTGGACTGATGACGGGCCACAGCGACCTGCCAGACCAGTGTTTACCGCGCGCATGACGCATTCTCCGACAGCGTCTGCCATCACAGACCTGGACTGATGACAGGCCACAGCGACCTGCCGGACCAGTGTTTACCGCGCGCAAGACGCATTCTCCGACAGCGTCTGCCATCACAGACCTGGACTGATGACGGGCCACAGCGACCTGCCAGACCAGTGTTTACCGCGCGCATGACGCATTCTCCGACAGCGTCTGCCATCACAGACCTGGACTGATGACGGGCCACAGCGACCTGCCAGACCAGTGTTAACCGCGCGCATGACGCATTCTCCGACAGCGTCTGCCATCACAGACCTGGACTGATGACAGGCCACAGCGACCTGCCGGACCAGTGTTTACCGCGCGCAAGACGCATTCTCCGACAGCGTCTGCCATCACAGACCTGGACTGATGACAGGCCACAGCGACCTGCCGGACCAGTGTTTACCACGCTCATGACGTGTTCTCCGACAGCGTCTGCCATCACAGACCTGGACTGATGACGGGCCACAGCGACCTGCCAGACCAGTGTTTACCGCGCGCATGACGCATTCTCCGACAGCGTCTGCCATCACAGACCTGCACTGATGACAGGCCAGAGCGACCTGCCAGACCAGTGTTTACCGCACGCATGACGCATTCTCCGACAGCGTCTGCCATCACAGACCTGGACTGATGACGGGCCACAGCGACCTGCCAGACCAGTGTTTACCGCGCGCATGACGCATTCTCCGACAGCATCTGCCATCACAGACCTGGACTGATGACAGGCCACAGCGACCTGCCGGACCAGTGTTTACCGCGCGCATGACGCATTCTCCGACAGCATCTGCCATCACAGACCTGGACTAATGATGAGCCACAGCGACCTGCCAGACCAGTGTTTACCGCGCGCATGACGCATTCTCCGACAGCATCTGCCATCACAGACCTGGACTAATGATGAGCCACAGCGACCTGCCAGACCAGTGTTTACCGCGCGCATGACGCATTCTCCGACAGCGTCTGCCATCACAGACCTGGACTGATGACAGGCCACAGCGACCTGCCAGACCAGTGTTTACCGCGCGCATGACGCATTCTCCGACAGCGTCTGCCATCACAGACCTGGACTGATGACGGGCCACAGCGACCTGCCAGTCCAGTGTTTACCGCGCGCATGACGCATTCTCCGACAGCGTCTGCCATCACAGACCAGGACTGATGACAGGCCATGGCGACCTGCCGGACCAGTGTTTACCGCGCGCATGACGCATTCTCCGACAGCGTCTGCCATCACAGACCAGGACTGATGACGGGCCACAGCGACCTGCCAGACCAGTGTTTACCGCGCGCATGACGCATTCTCCGACAGCGTCTGCCATCACAGACCAGGACTGATGACGGGCCACAGCGACCTGCCAGACCAGTGTTTACCGCGCGCATGACGCATTCTCCGACAGCGTCTGCCATCACAGACCTGGACTGATGACGGGCCACAGCGACCTGCCAGACCAGTGTTTACCGCGCGCATGACGCATTCTCCGACAGCGTCTGCCATCACAGACCTGGACTGATGACGGGCCACAGCGACCTGCCAGACCAGTGTTTACCGCGCGCATGACGCATTCTCCGACAGCGTCTGCCATCACAGACCTGGACTGATGACGGGCCACAGCGACCTGCCAGTCCAGTGTTTACCGCGCGCATGACGCATTCTCCGACAGCGTCTGCCATCACAGACCAGGACTGATGACAGGCCATGGCGACCTGCCGGACCAGTGTTTACCGCGCGCATGACGCATTCTCCGACAGCGTCTGCCATCACAGACCAGGACTGATGACGGGCCACAGCGACCTGCCAGACCAGTGTTTACCGCGCGCATGACGCATTCTCCGACAGCGTCTGCCATCACAGACCTGGACTGATGACGGGCCACAGCGACCTGCCAGACCAGTGTTTACCGCGCGCATGACGCATTCTCCGACAGCGTCTGCCATCACAGACCTGGACTGATGACGGGCCACAGCGACCAGCCAGACCAGTGTTTACCGCGCGCATGACGCATTCTCCGACAGCGTCTGCCATCACAGACCTGGACTGATGACGGGCCACAGCGACCTGCCAGACCAGTGTTTACCGCGCGCATGACGCATTCTCCGACAGCGTCTGCCATCACAGACCTGGACTGATGACGGGCCACAGCGACCTGCTAGACCAGTGTTTACCGCGCGCATGACGCATTCTCCGACAGCGTCTGCCATCACAGACCTGGACTGATGACGGGCCACAGCGACCTGCCGGACCAGTGTTTACCGCGCGCATGACGCATTCTCCGACAGCGTCTGCCATCACAGACCTGGACTGATGACGGGCCACAGCGACCAGCCAGACCAGTGTTTACCGCGCGCATGACGCATTCTCCGACAGCGTCTGCCATCACAGACCTGGACTGATGACGGGCCACAGCGACCTGCTGGACTAGTGTTTACCGCGCGCATGACGCATTCTCCGACAGCGTCTGCCATCACAGACCTGGACTGATGACGGGCCACAGCGACCTGCTGGACTAGTGTTTACCGCGCGCATGACGCATTCTCCGACAGCGTCTGCCATCACAGACCTGGACTGATGACGAGCCACAGCGACCTGCTAGACCAGTGTTTACCGCGCGCATGACGCATTCTCCGACAGCGTCTGCCATCACAGACCTGGACTGATGACGGGCCACAGCTGCAAGACCAGTGTTTACCGCGCGCATGACGCATTCTCCGACAGCGTCTGCCATCACAGACCTGGACTGATGACAGGCCACAGCGACCTGTCGGACCAGTGTTTACCGCGAGCATGACGCATTCTCCGACAGCGTCTGCCATCACAGACCTGGACTAATGATGAGCCACAGCGACCTGCCAGACCATTGTTTACCGCGCGCATGACGCATTCTCCGACAGCGTCTGCCATCACAGACCTGGACTGATGACGGGCCACAGCGACCTGCCAGACCAGTGTTTACCGCGCGCATGACGCATTCTCCGACAGCGTCTGCCATCACAGACCTGGACTGATGACGGGCCACAGCGACCTGCTGGACTAGTGTTTACCGCGCGCATGACGCATTCTCCGACAGCGTCTGCCATCACAGACCTGGACTGATGACGGGCCACAGCGACCTGCTGGACTAGTGTTTACCGCGCGCATGACGCATTCTCCGACACCGTCTGCCATCACAGACCTGGACTGATGACGGGCCACAGCGACCTGCCAGACCAGTGTTTACCGCGCGCATGACGCATTCTCCGACAGCGTCTGCCATCACAGACCTGGACTGATGACGGGCCACAGCGACCTGCTGGACTAGTGTTCACCGCGCGCATGACGCATTCTCCGACAGCGTCTGTCATCACAGACCTGGACTGATGACGGGCCACAGCGACCTGCCAGACCAGTGTTTACCGCGCGCATGACGCATTCTCCGACAGCGTCTGCCATCACAGACCTGGACTGATGACGGGCCACAGCGACCTGCCAGACCAGTGTTTACCGCGCGCATGACGCATTCTCCGACAGCGTCTGCCATCACAGACCTGGACTGATGACGGGCCACAGCGACCTGCCAGACCAGTGTTTACCGCGCGCATGACACATTCTCCGACAGCGTCTGCCATCATAGCCCTGGACTGATGACGGGCCATGGCGACCTGCCAGACCAGTGTTTACCGCGCGCATGACGCATTCTCCGACAGCGTCTGCCATCACAGACCTGGACTGATGACGGGCCACAGCGACCTGCCAGACCAGTGTTTACCGCGCGCATGACGCATTCTCCGACAGCGTCTGTCATCACAGACCTGGACTGATGACGGGCCACAGCGACCTGCCAGACCAGTGTTTACCGCGCGCATGACGCATTCTCCGACAGCGTCTGCCATCACAGACCTGGACTGATGACGGGCCACAGCGACCAGCCAGACCAGTGTTTACCGCGCGCATGACGCATTCTCCGACAGCGTCTGCCATCACAGACCTGGACTGATGACGGGCCACAGCGACCTGCCAGACCAGTGTTTACCGCGCGCATGACGTGTTCTCCGACAGCGTCTGCCATCACAGACCTGGATTGATGACGGGCCACAGCGACCTGCTAGACCAGTGTTTACCGCGCGCATGACGTGTTCTCCGACAGCGTCTGCCATCACAGACCTGGACTGATGACGGGCCACAGCGACCTGTCAGACCAGTGTTTACCGCGCGCATGACGCATTCTCCGACAGCGTCTGCCATCACAGACCTGGACTGATGACAGGCCACAGCGACCTGCCAGACCAGTGTTTACCGCGCGCATGACGTGTTCTCTGACAGCGTCTGCCATCACAGACCTGGACTGATGACAGGCCACAGCGACCTGCCAGACCAGTGTTTACCGCGCGCATGACGTGTTCTCCGACAGCGTCTGCCATCACAGACCTGGATTGATGACGGGCCACAGCGACCTGCTAGACCAGTGTTTACCGCGCGCATGACGTGTTCTCCGACAGCGTCTGCCATCACAGACCTGGACTGATGACGGGCCACAGCGACCTGCCAGACCAGTGTTTACCGCGCGCATGACGCATTCTCCGACAGCGTCTGCCATCACAGACCAGGACTGATGACGGGCCACAGCGACCTGCCAGACCAGTGTTTACCGCGCGCATGACGCATTCTCCGACAGCGTCTGCTATCACAGACCTGGACTGATGACGGGCCACAGCGACCTGCCAGACCAGTGTTTACCGCACGCATGACGCATTCTCCGACAGCGTCTGCCATCACAGACCTGGACTGATGACAGGCCACAGCGACCTGCCGGACCAGTGTTTACCACGCTCATGACGTGTTCTCTGACAGCGTCTGCCATCACAGACCTGGACTGATGACGGGCCACAGCGACCTGCCAGACCAGTGTTTACCGCACGCATGACGCATTCTCCGACAGCGTCTGCCATCACAGACCTGGACTGATGACGGCCCACAGCTGCCAGACGAGTGTTTACCGCGCGCATGACGCATTCTCCGACAGCGTCTGCCATCACAGACCTGGACTGATGACGGGCCACAGCGACCTGCCAGACCAGTGTTTACCGCGCGCATGACGCATTCTCCGACAGCGTCTGCCATCACAGACCTGGACTGATGACAGGCCACAGCGACCTGCCGGACCAGTGTTTACCGCGCGCAAGACGCATTCTCCGACAGCGTCTGCCATCACAGACCTGGACTGATGACGGGCCACAGCGACCTGCCAGACCAGTGTTTACCGCGCGCATGACGCATTCTCCGACAGCGTCTGCCATCACAGACCTGGACTGATGACGGGCCACAGCGACCTGCCAGACCAGTGTTAACCGCGCGCATGACGCATTCTCCGACAGCGTCTGCCATCACAGACCTGGACTGATGACAGGCCACAGCGACCTGCCGGACCAGTGTTTACCGCGCGCAAGACGCATTCTCCGACAGCGTCTGCCATCACAGACCTGGACTGATGACAGGCCACAGCGACCTGCCGGACCAGTGTTTACCACGCTCATGACGTGTTCTCCGACAGCGTCTGCCATCACAGACCTGGACTGATGACGGGCCACAGCGACCTGCCAGACCAGTGTTTACCGCGCGCATGACGCATTCTCCGACAGCGTCTGCCATCACAGACCTGCACTGATGACAGGCCAGAGCGACCTGCCAGACCAGTGTTTACCGCACGCATGACGCATTCTCCGACAGCGTCTGCCATCACAGACCTGGACTGATGACGGGCCACAGCGACCTGCCAGACCAGTGTTTACCGCGCGCATGACGCATTCTCCGACAGCATCTGCCATCACAGACCTGGACTGATGACAGGCCACAGCGACCTGCCGGACCAGTGTTTACCGCGCGCATGACGCATTCTCCGACAGCATCTGCCATCACAGACCTGGACTAATGATGAGCCACAGCGACCTGCCAGACCAGTGTTTACCGCGCGCATGACGCATTCTCCGACAGCATCTGCCATCACAGACCTGGACTAATGATGAGCCACAGCGACCTGCCAGACCAGTGTTTACCGCGCGCATGACGCATTCTCCGACAGCGTCTGCCATCACAGACCTGGACTGATGACAGGCCACAGCGACCTGCCAGACCAGTGTTTACCGCGCGCATGACGCATTCTCCGACAGCGTCTGCCATCACAGACCTGGACTGATGACGGGCCACAGCGACCTGCCAGTCCAGTGTTTACCGCGCGCATGACGCATTCTCCGACAGCGTCTGCCATCACAGACCAGGACTGATGACAGGCCATGGCGACCTGCCGGACCAGTGTTTACCGCGCGCATGACGCATTCTCCGACAGCGTCTGCCATCACAGACCAGGACTGATGACGGGCCACAGCGACCTGCCAGACCAGTGTTTACCGCGCGCATGACGCATTCTCCGACAGCGTCTGCCATCACAGACCAGGACTGATGACGGGCCACAGCGACCTGCCAGACCAGTGTTTACCGCGCGCATGACGCATTCTCCGACAGCGTCTGCCATCACAGACCTGGACTGATGACGGGCCACAGCGACCTGCCAGACCAGTGTTTACCGCGCGCATGACGCATTCTCCGACAGCGTCTGCCATCACAGACCTGGACTGATGACGGGCCACAGCGACCTGCCAGACCAGTGTTTACCGCGCGCATGACGCATTCTCCGACAGCGTCTGCCATCACAGACCTGGACTGATGACGGGCCACAGCGACCTGCCAGTCCAGTGTTTACCGCGCGCATGACGCATTCTCCGACAGCGTCTGCCATCACAGACCAGGACTGATGACAGGCCATGGCGACCTGCCGGACCAGTGTTTACCGCGCGCATGACGCATTCTCCGACAGCGTCTGCCATCACAGACCAGGACTGATGACGGGCCACAGCGACCTGCCAGACCAGTGTTTACCGCGCGCATGACGCATTCTCCGACAGCGTCTGCCATCACAGACCTGGACTGATGACGGGCCACAGCGACCTGCCAGACCAGTGTTTACCGCGCGCATGACGCATTCTCCGACAGCGTCTGCCATCACAGACCTGGACTGATGACGGGCCACAGCGACCAGCCAGACCAGTGTTTACCGCGCGCATGACGCATTCTCCGACAGCGTCTGCCATCACAGACCTGGACTGATGACGGGCCACAGCGACCTGCCAGACCAGTGTTTACCGCGCGCATGACGCATTCTCCGACAGCGTCTGCCATCACAGACCTGGACTGATGACGGGCCACAGCGACCTGCTAGACCAGTGTTTACCGCGCGCATGACGCATTCTCCGACAGCGTCTGCCATCACAGACCTGGACTGATGACGGGCCACAGCGACCTGCCGGACCAGTGTTTACCGCGCGCATGACGCATTCTCCGACAGCGTCTGCCATCACAGACCTGGACTGATGACGGGCCACAGCGACCAGCCAGACCAGTGTTTACCGCGCGCATGACGCATTCTCCGACAGCGTCTGCCATCACAGACCTGGACTGATGACGGGCCACAGCGACCTGCTGGACTAGTGTTTACCGCGCGCATGACGCATTCTCCGACAGCGTCTGCCATCACAGACCTGGACTGATGACGGGCCACAGCGACCTGCTGGACTAGTGTTTACCGCGCGCATGACGCATTCTCCGACAGCGTCTGCCATCACAGACCTGGACTGATGACGAGCCACAGCGACCTGCTAGACCAGTGTTTACCGCGCGCATGACGCATTCTCCGACAGCGTCTGCCATCACAGACCTGGACTGATGACGGGCCACAGCTGCAAGACCAGTGTTTACCGCGCGCATGACGCATTCTCCGACAGCGTCTGCCATCACAGACCTGGACTGATGACAGGCCACAGCGACCTGTCGGACCAGTGTTTACCGCGAGCATGACGCATTCTCCGACAGCGTCTGCCATCACAGACCTGGACTAATGATGAGCCACAGCGACCTGCCAGACCATTGTTTACCGCGCGCATGACGCATTCTCCGACAGCGTCTGCCATCACAGACCTGGACTGATGACGGGCCACAGCGACCTGCCAGACCAGTGTTTACCGCGCGCATGACGCATTCTCCGACAGCGTCTGCCATCACAGACCTGGACTGATGACGGGCCACAGCGACCTGCTGGACTAGTGTTTACCGCGCGCATGACGCATTCTCCGACAGCGTCTGCCATCACAGACCTGGACTGATGACGGGCCACAGCGACCTGCTGGACTAGTGTTTACCGCGCGCATGACGCATTCTCCGACACCGTCTGCCATCACAGACCTGGACTGATGACGGGCCACAGCGACCTGCCAGACCAGTGTTTACCGCGCGCATGACGCATTCTCCGACAGCGTCTGCCATCACAGACCTGGACTGATGACGGGCCACAGCGACCTGCTGGACTAGTGTTCACCGCGCGCATGACGCATTCTCCGACAGCGTCTGTCATCACAGACCTGGACTGATGACGGGCCACAGCGACCTGCCAGACCAGTGTTTACCGCGCGCATGACGCATTCTCCGACAGCGTCTGCCATCACAGACCTGGACTGATGACGGGCCACAGCGACCTGCCAGACCAGTGTTTACCGCGCGCATGACGCATTCTCCGACAGCGTCTGCCATCACAGACCTGGACTGATGACGGGCCACAGCGACCTGCCAGACCAGTGTTTACCGCGCGCATGACACATTCTCCGACAGCGTCTGCCATCATAGCCCTGGACTGATGACGGGCCATGGCGACCTGCCAGACCAGTGTTTACCGCGCGCATGACGCATTCTCCGACAGCGTCTGCCATCACAGACCTGGACTGATGACGGGCCACAGCGACCTGCCAGACCAGTGTTTACCGCGCGCATGACGCATTCTCCGACAGCGTCTGTCATCACAGACCTGGACTGATGACGGGCCACAGCGACCTGCCAGACCAGTGTTTACCGCGCGCATGACGCATTCTCCGACAGCGTCTGCCATCACAGACCTGGACTGATGACGGGCCACAGCGACCAGCCAGACCAGTGTTTACCGCGCGCATGACGCATTCTCCGACAGCGTCTGCCATCACAGACCTGGACTGATGACGGGCCACAGCGACCTGCCAGACCAGTGTTTACCGCGCGCATGACGTGTTCTCCGACAGCGTCTGCCATCACAGACCTGGATTGATGACGGGCCACAGCGACCTGCTAGACCAGTGTTTACCGCGCGCATGACGCATTCTCCGACAGCGTCTGCCATCACAGACCTGGACTGATGACGGGCCACAGCGACCTGCCAGACCAGTGTTTACCGCGCGCATGACGTGTTCTCCGACAGCGTCTGCCATCACAGACCTGGACTGATGACGGGCCACAGCGACCTGCCAGACCAGTGTTTACCGCGCGCATGACGTGTTCTCGGACAGCGTCTGCCATCACAGACCTGGATTGATGACGGGCCACAGCGACCTGCCAGACCAGTGTTCACCGCCAGCTCATGCCTATGTATATGTTTATATGATTGTGTTCATGTTATGTTATATATGATTAAATATGTTCATGTTAATGATATCCATTTGTATTCTTCGGTTTCCGGTACACGCAGTGTGGCTCAGATCTCCATCTCCCTTTCTCCTGAGTAGCACATCTAAGAATGGAAGCTCATGGTCTTTTTCTACCTCCATTGTAAATTGGATGTTTGAATATATTGGAGCCAGACGATTCAAGAAAAAGTTCAGTCGATCGCTCTCGTGATACCAGATAGCCCTACAATCATCTACGTAGCGTATCCAGCACTTTGGCTTGAATACGGCTGTATCTAAATATGTGTACCGGAAACCCACGAATACAAATAGATATCTACACGATATGTCACATCATCATCCAGAACAAAAACGCTCAGTTTTGAATACCCTCATATCCAGAGCGAGGAAACTCTGTGACAAAGAACACATTAGCGAGGAAATGAACTATCTTAAGAGTATTTTTTAGGCTCACGGATACGATAATAAAGTGATAGAATCAGCCATAAGACGAAAACCAACTAGAGTAGTCATCGAAAAGAAAACAATTGGTACAGCTTTTCTTCCATTTGTGCAAGGTACAACCGAGAAGATCGGCAGGCTGTTGAATAACATAACATCGGCACCATTTATACGACGGACAGAAAAATGCCCATGATGTTTAGATCAGTGAAAGATGTCAATAGTCTGGATCAAGCTGGGGTTTATCAAATTCCTTGTGACTGTGGCTTAGTTAACGTGGGTCAAACCCAGAAGCCTATAAGGGAACGTAAGAAACAACATAAATATCACGAGCAATCCAATAAAATCGATCTATCTGGTGTGGCGAAACATGGCCGATCGTATACGAATGGTGTACAACATACCATTTTATAAGACGAGACAGAATTATTAGTTGGAGAGACTTCACGTTGGCCAAGATTAATCGCAGAGTCAGTAGAAATATGGAAGCAGCCAGATAATTTCAATAACGACGATGGGTTTAAATTATCCAATGGATGAATCACAGCATTAGAAACTCTGAATAAGATACAGAAACTTCCCCCCAAAAATAATAGAACTGACATATGACAGCCTTTCAACAACAGTGACAACATCGAATAATAACCTACGTTCCGGGAAGCCTTCAGCACAGCCACCATGATGATAGAGCGATCCACTCTATATATATATATATATATATATATATATATCTATAGATGTATATAGATATATATATGATATGATATATATATATGATATATAGTTATGTACTCGATATATATAGATGATCTTCAGCGCCATGCATTTTATGAAATAATATGTATTGTTATTTATTCTTTCCGTTTAAATTTTCTATATTTTCTCGAATTCTTGTAGAGGAAACTATCATTTTCAATTCCCTTGATGAAGGGCCTAATGCTGGCTTGAAACGTTGAGTTAGAACATTTGAAAATGGAAATGTCTTCTTCTCTTTTATTACACGACGAAATTACCCGAAACAAGAGTATTCATCCATGCATATACATATATATATATATATATATATATATATTTATATATATATATATATATATATATATATATATATATATATATTATACATATATATATATATATATATATATATATATATATATATATAT
>CAXFZR010000654.1:7500-79000 GCA_964007535.1 Brachyptera risi | reverse complement strand
TATCTATCTATCTATCTATCTATCTATCTATCTATCTATCTATCTATCTATCTATCTATCTATCTATCTATCTATCTATCTATCTATCTATCTATCTATCTATCTATCTATCTATCTATCTATCTATCTATCTATCTATCTATCTATCTATCTATCTATCTATCTATCTATCTATCTTTTTTTTTTTTTTTTTTTTTTTGTCGAGGAGGGGAAATCTTGCCTGAGACCCCCGCATGTTGGTCTGCGGGGAGTTTTGGATTCTTACCGACTAAAACCCCTCCTCACTTCTGTCACCACCCTGGGACCACTTTCGCATTACTTCTGGATGGTGACTAATCTTGCCTGGCAGGCTCCTACTCTCTGCTATAGGCATCAGGGAATAATTGGATTGAGTCTCCTCTCTTCCGTTTCTCGTTCTCTCTTGTTCTCCATCACTCTGGTAATATATGATGTTATTAAATCCCAGTTCTCCTGGCTTTCCAGCATAGAAGCCGTCATATTTCCGGGCTCAATTCTCTTTCCCACGTCTCCTTGTAGTTGGATCTGCAATTCTTCCGTCGCAGGACAACCGAAAAGGGTATGTTCTGCGTTGTCTGGAGTGTAGTTGCAGAAGAGACATGCTGCGCTCTCTCTGAGTTTGGACCTCGCCAGGTACTCGTTGAAGCAGCCATGACCCGACAGTGCCTGAGTGAGATGGTATCCCATCTGGCCGTGGTCTCTACAATACCAGCTTTCTAGTTCTGGGATGAGCTTGTGAGTCCAACGACCAGATGTGTCTGCGTCCCACCTGTCCTGCCATTCATTCAAGAGCCTTGATCTTGCTGCTCTCTTCTCATCTCTTCTGCGTTCCTTGCCACCGGCGTCAATACATCTTTCGTACACCTCTTTCTTCTCCTTCACCAATAGATCGATTGGCGGTGTGGAAGCTAGAACGAGCGCAGCACTCTCTGATACGGTTCTGTATGCTGAGATGACCCGAAGTGCTCCTAGCCTCTGTACCCTCGCCAGCTCACGACACTCTCCTTTCTTCTCCAGTGTATCCGCCCATACTTCCGACGCGTAAAGGAGTTTCGAGTGGATCACACTGTTGAGGAGCTTTCGTTTCCATTCTCTCGGTCCACCGACGTTTGGCATAAGGCGCGACAACATTGCCACCGTTGACGCCGCTTTGTTCGCAACTATTCGGACATGTTCCGAGAAATTTAATCTGCGGTCTATCTGGACTCCCAAATACCTGGCTGATTGGCTCCATTGTATGGTCTGGCCATTGACCTCAAGTATTGGTGGGTCGAAGACTCGTTTCTCAGTGATGAGCACTGCCTCAGTCTTGTGAGCCGCGAGTTCCAGACCATTGACTGTCAGCCAGTTACTCACTCTACGGATGACTTCGTTGGCCTTCACTGCCACCAACTCCGAAATAGTTGCCGGTACGATAGCCACTACATCGTCAGCAAACCCCACTAGTTCACATCCCTCTGGCAAGACGAGGTTGAGGAGACCGTCATACATGATATCCCATAGGAATGGTCCAATGACTGATCCCTGTGGTACTCCTGCAGAGACTGCGTAATCTTTATCGCCACTCTCTGTGGAATATGTGACCCTCCTATCCGACAGGTAACTGTCTACCATTCGTAATAGATACCCGGGTATTAATCTCGCTTCCAATGCTCTCAGAATTTTGTCCCACCTAGCAGAGTTGAAAGCGTTCCGGACATCCAGAGTTATCAGTGCACAGTACCCTTTATTTCTTCTGCCGCCGGCTCTTGCAGCCCTCGCTGTATCTACTACCCGCTTGATAGCATCGACTGTAGATCTCCCTTTCCGGAAACCGTATTGGTTTGGAGATAAACCTCCAGTCTCTACTACGTGCATCTCCAGTCTTTGAAGGATCATTCTTTCCAGTAGCTTTCCCAACGAGTCAAGTAGACAGATAGGCCTATAGGAAGACGGATCCTCAAGTGGCTTGTCTCCTTTTCGTAGCAGAACGAGGTTTTGCCGCTTCCATCTCATCGGAAAACTTCCTTCGCGAAGACAGGCGTTGAATGTTTGAAGCAGTAACTCTGGCGCTTCCTCTGCGACTAGTGCTGTGACCTCATCGGGGATGTGGTCTGGTCCTGGAGACTTTCCTGTGGTAAATCGTTTGGTTGCTTTTCGTAGCTCTTCTGTGGTGAAAAGTGAAACTTCTTGTTCAATTGGTATATGACGCACGAGCCTGGGTTCATGTTTTGGAAATAATGTACTGACGATGTTCATCATTCTCTCTGCATTCGTAATCCCAGGAATCTGCTCTCTGCCAAACATCTTTTTGGAAACTATCCTGTACGGCAGACTCCAGGGATCGTCTTCAACAGATCTACAAAGCTCTTTCCAGCACTTCACTTTGCTCTTTTTGATTGCGTTTTTCAGTTCCTTGTGAGTACGTCTGAATTCTTCGTGCAATGCCTCTTCTTCAATTGTAGCTCTTTTCCTTTGCATCTTCCGTCGCGCTGCGAGGCATTCCCTTCTGAGTAACGCGATATCTTGGGTCCACCAGTAGACTGGTTTCCTCTGTCGTGATATATGCTTTCTTCTAGGCATCACTTGGTCGCAAGCATTAGTCATGGTTTCAACTATCGAATCGGCAATTTCTTCGGCAATCTGGGTATCTTGTATTCTCAGGTCATTGTCACGCAGTATTTCTCTTAGCAAGGATTTATCCATCCTACTCGTTAATCACCCTCGATGTTGTCTCTCCCTCGGCTTGGAGTTGTCATCCGGTCTTTCTCCATGTAATGTTTTGTTCTCAGATCGAAGGTCAAACTGTATGTACTGGTGATCACTCAGAGTTATGTCTTCCAGTACCCTCCAACCTTGCATGCGTCGTGCTGTTCTGCTTGTCGCGAATGTCACATCCACCACAGAGCCACCTGTGCCTCTTCGGAATGTGTTAGTTGTACCTCCGTTCAGGAAAATGAGATTTAATCTAGCTGCGAGCTCCGATAGCGCTTCTCCGCGTCGATCCAGCCTGGAAGATCCCCATTCCGGTGATTTACAATTGAAGTCCCCTGCCACCAGGACCTCTCCCGTTACATTCCGGAGGTCGTCTTCGAGCTGTTCCAGATCGCTTATGAAATCGTTGTATGCCACATTCGGAGAAAAGTAACAGCTATAAATGGTGACTTCTTTTGTCCTGATCCATGTAAAGTTTGCCACCGGCTCACCAGTTTCTTGGACGACTATGTCCCTGTTGAGGATAACTATAGCCGCTCTCTTTGTGGTATCTTCGAACCATTGTCCTGCAGATGACTTTTTAAATTGCTCACTAATTATGAGCAGGTCTGCTTTTTTCTCTATGGCAGTCTGAAAGAGAAGGTCTTGTGCCTCCCGGCCTCTCCCGACATTTATTTGCAGGTATGCAGCCATTATTGTGCTCGTCGTATACGCTGTATTTCCCTCTGGAATATCTCACATTTTGAACTATCCATGACGTGGTTCGTTCCCCCTGGTGATTTGGCGTCACCACAAACTAGACAAAAATGATCATTCTCACATACCTTTGAGTGATGTCCTTCTTTACCGCACCTACTACAAAGTTCTGAGCGATCTTCTCCTTTGCAAGAGCGTGAAATATGTCCGAAACCCAGACAACGGAAGCACTTGCTGATTTCAACTCTCTCTCGAACTCTGCACCTCACCCAGCCGATCTTGATGCGTCCTAGCTCTATGATTTCGCCAGCCGATTTAATGGGTAGTCTCACTACAGCCACCTGGGTGTCTCCAAAAGCCTGCCTGAGTGACAGTACTTTTATTGCGGTTGCATCAATGCCTGTGATCGCGTCCACCAAAGCGGTCACTACTTCAGCCTCGGTCGTGTCTGCATCCATATCCCGAATAATGAGACTAGCCGTCTGTGTCAGTGAACGGACTGTTGCAGTATCTCCAAGTGCTTCGGCTACCCGTGCTTTGAACTCGTCTGCACGTCCTTTGTTGTCCTTCAGTTCTATCAGCAGTTCTCCAGCATGGGTTTTCCTCATCATGGAGATTTGAATCCCCATTTAGTCTGGATCAACGTTTGCTTTCAAACTCTTGAGGACTGACGCGAACGAGTTTTCACCACATATCTTCACCGCCAATGCATCTGGTCGTATTCTCTTTGTTTGCCTCATGTTATTATTCTTTTTGTCTTCCAAACTCTTCTTACCTTTCTTCTCTTTTTTTGATCCGACTGCTTTCCACTCCGTATCAGCTCTTGAGCTTTCTCCTGACCCTTTGTTTTGACTATCCGTGTCGGTAAGCTGGCTTGCTGTTTCCTCCAGATTCCATACTTTCTGCACTGTTTGTAGTGCTGCCCGTGACGGAGGAGAAGTCTTACGCTTGTTCGTCTCGTCTCTGCGATTATTCTCTACTGTAGGGCCTGTCCAGTCTGGGGTTGTTTGAGTCTGGATATCATGACCATGATTCGGCTCCATCCTACTCACGCTTTCATTCAAGAGTGCTTGGCGGCATTCATTCACTGTATTATATTCAATAACCGCAGCACTTATTGCATTTCTAATGCTCTTATGGATGTTGCGCGCATCCTTAACTACAGAGTCGATCCTGAATATGTATTTACCCAAGTTATCTAACGCCCTTGTCGCCTGTTTCTCCAGGTCCAGTAGCTGTACCTTTGTGAGGGGTGGCGAGTCATCTTTGGTGTCTTTCTCCTTGTCTCCAGTCTTCTCCTTCTGACCGTGCTCCTCTGAAACTTCCATCTCCCCTGAAAATACTATCTTCGGGAGTGAGATAGACCTTTGCCGAGAGTGCGGACATTTCCCTAACCTCACCCTAGCCAAGAAGGGATGGGCGTCTCTAGACGTTGCAGTAGCTGTATTCTGTACCTCGCCCATATTCGATGTGATTGACATAATATTTATCCGTTGATACTACATGCACCTTGAAGTAAACGATCAAGGGGACCGTGCATTTTTTGGAAATCTTGAGCATGTAGGTATTACATGCTCCTTGCAAACACGATCAAGGGGACCGTGACAGGCAAAAAATATTCTGGATGGCCGTGATTTTTCTTTCCAACAAATTCACTAGAAAAACTTTTTAAATGTTGAACATTCAACTCACGGAATTGCGAATAAAATCCAATGGATTTGAGAGATTTATCACTCAAAATGATCCTTGCTCGTCCAGCTCGAACATTGCGCACAAAGGTAAACCAAGAGCAGCTTATTTATGGTAATTACGATGAAAATGTAGGAGCTATGTAACCAGTGAACTGACTCATTTACTTCAACAATGCAATCTATCTATCTATCTATCTATCTATCTATCTATCTATCTATCTATCTATCTATCTATCTATCTATCTATCTATCTATCTATCTATCGATCTATCTATCTATCCATCCATCCATCCATCCATCCATCCATCCATCCATCCATCCATCCATCCATCCATCCATCCATCCATCCATCCATCCATCCATCCATCCATCCATCCATCCATCCATCCATCCATCCATCCATCCATCCATCCATCCATCCATCCATCCATCCATCCATCCATCCATCCATCCATCCATCCATCCATCCATCCATCCATCCATCCATCCATCCATCCATCCATCCATCCATCCATCCATCCATCCATCCATCCATCCATCCATCCATCCATCCATCCATCCATCCATCCATCCATCCATCCATCCATCCATCCATCCATCCATCCATCCATCCATCCATCCATCCATCCATCCATCCATCCATCCATCCATCCATCCATCCATCCATCCATCCATCCATCCATCCATCCATCCATCCATCCATCCATCCATCCATCCATCCATCCATCCATCCATCCATCCATCCATCCATCCATCCATCCATCCATCCATCCATCCATCCATCCATCCATCCATCCATCCATCCATCCATCCATCCATCCATCCATCCATCCATCCATCCATCCATCCATCCATCCATCCATCCATCCATCCATCCATCCATCCATCCATCCATCCATCCATCCATCCATCCATCCATCCATCCATCCATCCATCCATCCATCCATCCATCCATCCATCCATCCATCCATCCATCCATCCATCCATCCATCCATCCATCCATCCATCCATCCATCCATCCATCCATCCATCCATCCATCCATCCATCCATCCATCCATCCATCCATCCATCCATCCATCCATCCATCCATCCATCCATCCATCCATCCATCCATCCATCCATCCATCCATCCATCCATCCATCCATCCATCCATCCATCCATCCATCCATCCATCCATCCATCCATCCATCCATCCATCCATCCATCCATCCATCCATCCATCCATCCATCCATCCATCCATCCATCCATCCATCCATCCATCCATCCATCCATCCATCCATCCATCCATCCATCCATCCATCCATCCATCCATCCATCCATCCATCCATCCATCCATCCATCCATCCATCCATCCATCCATCCATCCATCCATCCATCCATCCATCCATCCATCCATCCATCCATCCATCCATCCATCCATCCATCCATCCATCCATCCATCCATCCATCCATCCATCCATCCATCCATCCATCCATCCATCTATATATCTATCTACCTATTTATCTATCAACCTATCCATTTTATTTTACGTATATTCTCAAGATACGACCCTATCAAGCTACCTGCCACTTCCCTTATTCCATATTTTTTCAGTTTCAATAATAACATCTTCTGACCTAAACAGTCGAAGGCCTTGCTCAAATTGCAATACAGCCCCAAAGATCTCTTATCATTATATAGCTCCCGCAGGATATATTAAATACTGTCTTTTATGGCATCTATGGTAGAGCTGTTGTTTCTGAACCCATATTGATTGTTCTTCAATACCTTTTTTCTCTCGATGAATACATTAATCCTATTTCCTATAACCTTTGCATATACCAAGATGCATTGAGGGTTGTTTTTGTCCGTTCGAGATGGTGTGTTTACTTCCTATCTCTCCCATGTTGAAAATAAGTTCCGATTCCTGTCCGCGCATTAAGAACTGGTGACCATGCGCGCAGCTGGTAGTCATAAAAGAAACCAACTTTTACGGTCACGACGGCTGAGCTAACGACAGCTGTCATAAACACTCACATGAAGTTGGGTTAAAGGATACTTCTTCACTCAATTAAATCATGCGTACATATTCTAGACCTATGATATTATTGGATTGTTTCATAATAATAATCATCCGTCCCTGGTTCCAACTGAAACATTGAGTCAGGGGGTGGGTATTTCACCATCACTAGGGCCGCAAGACTCCTGGAAACCGGTTGGCCACGCCTGGCACTTCCTCCCCATCTTCCTCCTCCTCTTCTTCCACTTTCAATTTATCCACCGAATCCTTTCATTTTATTCTGTCCTCCCACTAACGTTCTGCCTCCAGCTCTTTCCACCTTCCTCCTCTCATCAGTACATACTCCTTGATCAGTCCAATCAACCTCTCCCTCGGTCGTCCCGCTCTCCGTGTTCCCACTGTAGCCGCCTCGAATACCCGCCTTGTTATTCTCTCGATTCTCATCCTCTTCATATGACCGCACCACCTAAGCCTCTCTCTTCCCAGTTTGAACCCTAATCTCTCTACTCCTAGCTCATTTCTTAACTGCTTACTTCGAACTTTATCCATTCTCGTAATCCCCTTCACACTCCTCAAGAACCTCATCGCAGCTGCCTGGAGATGGTTCAATTGCATTCTACCCGCCGAACACGTTACTGCCCCGTACGTTAGAATTGGCAGGAAATACATCTTGTACATCATCAATTTACAGACTTTTGGAAATCTTTCATTCCACAATAACTTCCTCACCGCCTGATAAAATGACTCTGCTTTCTTTCTCCTTTCCTGCACTTCTCTATCTACTTTGGCCTTATTGGTGAGTAGGCTTCCGAGGTACTTGAACGCTTCCACCTCTTTCAACCATCCGTCTCTAAGCTTTATCCGAGCATTACCGTGTCTATTCTTCTTCCTTTCCATTGTCATTGCTTCACTCTTCTCCTCACTAATCTTCAAACCCATCCTCTCCGTCTCTTTACTCCACTTATGAATCTTGCACTGCACTGCCTCTCTAGTTTCTCCCCAAACCACCACATCATCCGCATAAATCAAAGTGCAAGGATCACCAGTCTCATTAGGCTCCACTTTTTTCAGCAGCTCGTCCATCACTATGACGAACAGCATCGGTGACAATACACTGCCTTGTCGTAACCTTTCACTTATTAAAAACCATTCCGATCTCCCCACTCCCGACTGCACACAACTCACACTATTCCGGTACATAATTTAGATTCGCTCAACCAAGTCCTCGCCTATTCCTTTCTCTACCCAACACTCCCACACTTTTTCTCTTGGCAACCTATCATATGCCTTCTCCAAGTCCAAGAAAGCCATATGCATCACCTGACCTCTCTCCCACTGCTGCTCCATCAACTGTCGCATGGTGAAAATTGCGTATATTGTCAAACGTCCTCTTCTGAATCCATACTGTTCTTCCCGCAATCTCTCTTCCACGTAATTCTTCAACCTCCGCTCCACTATCTTCTCAAACAACTTGGCACACTGACAGAGTAACGTCACCCCTCTATAATTACTACACTTCCTACGATCTCCTTTCTTGAAAAGGGGGACAATTATCCCCTTTTCTCAATCTCCTGGAACCTTCTTCTGTTCCCACGTCGCATTGATTACTCTACCAAGCCATCTCGTACCACAATCCATGAAGTGTTTCATGATTACGCAAATTATTTGGCATTCTTTAAGTGCATCTAGATACTTGATATGGCATCGTCATCGTACAAGAAGACTACTCTTTCCAAACAAGTAAGTAGGCCCACCAGCATCGAATTTATAGTGATTTGTTATCATTATTAGTATTAGCTGAAAGCCGAGAATTAGGCCCAGTCATTTACTGTAGGACCTAGCTGAGCGTATTAACTTTTGAATCTCACCTGGGAGTAGAATTGAGATCTTGACCTGAGTTTATACTGCAACTGATTGCCTGGGCGTTCAATGCCCAGAATTTACGGTAGGCCTAGACCAATTCGCTGCCGAATAAGCTTAGGCCTATACCATATTGGTCCTATTATTTGTGAGGTTATACCCTAGACCCAGCAATTCTAGGCCTAGGGTTTGAGTTCATTATTTCAACGCCTAGGCCAACTGTACAGCCTACTTGTCACTGTCGGCCTGCCTGAGCTGATGCGTTGAACACTACAAATTCAATGACTTATCTAGGTATTACAATGCTAATTTTTTTGATGGCTCAGCCTGCAGCTGCTTCATCTGAGGCTGTAGCTGAATGCCTAGGTCATGTCCCAATCAATTGACGAAGAGAGTGACAAATGCAACAGCCCTAGTCAGGCTTGGTAGGCCTATATAGAATCAATAATTATAATGTAATAATGAATTGACTCCATTCTCAGGTTACAGTAATATCAACGAAACAATAAGAATGACGACAAATTATGATGATAGCCTTTGTCTGTGTCAATACCAAGCTCCACTGCAACAGTGAAGAGAACATTTTCTGCTTTCAAATAGGTCTACACAAGATCCACGCAGAGGCTAGAACGGCTAACAGGACCAGCTCTGTTTTCTAGAGAAAGGTAAGTGTTATTGCTTGTCAATTGGAATTCCATTAATATTGGGTTCAACGACGCACTGCACTGATGACCAACATCAATTCATGTTGGTGAGAAATATATGATATGGGATGTTCTCGGATAGTTTGAATTGTTGAGGAAACATCCCATCCCCCCCAGAAGAAAACGATCCACGAAAAACCACTGTCAGGATGGTCGACCATGGCGAGAATAAAACCCCGGTCTCCTGAGTTACGGTTCCGTGGGCTAGCCACTCGACAACATGTATCTTACAAATTTCGCGTCTACATACGAGGCATTTTGATCAGGCAGTTTACCCCAAAACAGGGGATGGAGTCTGAATTCAAATAGCAAGTTCAATTAACAAGTGGGATCATTGTAAACGTCTTCTTGATCAAGTATTTCACTGTTTTTCTTATCTGTGTGAGATGTTCTTCCTAGGCTTAGATGATTTCAATGATGACAGAAAAAATAATATTGGAATGTCATTCAAAACAATTAACGTACATGAACACATATATTTATACATTTACTTTCCTGTTCTTATTGATTTTTTTATTCATTGTTCATTCATTTCATTCATCCATTATTAATTCATTATCATTATTCCTCAATTAAGGCAATGGATGCATAATAGCATCGTTCGAACGGATAACTACAAGGGCGATCTTACCACCCCTACTCTATAGAATACTAATACAGTATTCAAGATGCTGATCAGTGCTCTAATCTGTGAGCCTACTGGTATACAAACCTCATTTCATATCGTCCATCACAAAATAATAAATTCTTCGAATCAAGTTCTACTCTCCAATAATGTCATAACTCACATCAAGTGTTTTATGGTTGATAACTAGGTTCCTTATGCATTCCAGGAGATGTGGCCAGTCCGATACCATCCAAAGCCTTCGAGTTTCATCGACAGGATGCTCACAGCTGACAGTGACAGATGACATTTTCATGAGAGTTTACATCAAAACGTGTCCAAATATCACGATTCCACGTGGCCCCATCTGATAATACAACGTCTACAAAGAAGCCACTGTTCTCCAGCAATAAGATACATTCTGAAATTCCCCTTGAATTTGCAGCCATTTCCCTCGAAAAAGTTGTAACATCAAAATCAGGTTATGGTATATATATATTGTCACGAATATAAGTAGTCTATAAATAATTATGGGTCACACTTGTAATACCTACTCCTAATCAGTTATTGGGAAATGTAACTCATACGTTTGGGAGCGATGGATTTGGTATCACTTGGCATGTGAAAGGAAAGGATCTTATTCATAGATTTGGTTATTGACGGTTAACACTTCCTAACTACTCAGACACTGGCATGTCAGGTAACGAACATAGATTTATTGATTGATTAGATGGGATGAGAATGCCAAACAGGCATTCGAACAATGAAAGGTTATAGATGCTAACACACGCATCACTTTGCTTATTCATCTGTCCCAACTCTGTCTAACCAATCAACCCTTCCAAAATGATAGATAATAAAGTTATTGATTTGTAATACTCATCACCCAATGGATCTATGCACGCAAGACATGCGCCCGAGTTATTGATTGATGATCTCGAAGGCGGTTCTCATCTCCACACACGCACACGTCGCACACTTATCACAATTAGATGTAGATCGCCCGATACTCTTTACGGAAGTGACCTCGAGTGTAAGTGCACTCTCTCTGAGGTGTGATTACTCTAGTTCTCTTTCTGGCCACTCTGATAACGTGTCGCATAGTCTTGCTATGCTAAGTGACGGCTATCACTCAAGGTCGTGGTTGTTGTCATAACATGTGAGATGACAGCTGGGTTAGGCATGGCCGTGACAGCACCCTCTCTTCTTTTGATTTCGTCCAAAATCTGTATTTATTCCTCTTCTTCGTGAGAGTGATGTCGTCTTCGGCTTCTGAATCGCCCTCCTTGGCTTTGTTGTCTGGCATGATAAAAATTCGGCCCGTGTGATCTGGGCTAGAATTTTCTTGTGGACGTTCAGCTGTAGTTTGGATGACGTCGACCTCGTGAAAGCTGTGGAGTTCATGTGTGTGCGTGTGTGTGTGATCGCGTATAATCGTTGGTCCTCCACGTCTGCTTGATGTAAATCAATAGACTCAGTGCATGGATCACATACAGTGCGATCTTGGTCGATGGTATCGAAAGAAAAAAAATTAACATTGTTAGTGAACATGGAATGTTGAGAAAAAAAATTCACTTAGTTAGAAATTATCGATTATCTGCTACTGAATGACTAGCAAGTAAAACAAAATATTTGATAGCATCTATTCAGATATTCAGATATTTACGTATTGTTACAGTTTTTCAATAATTATCAGTTATCATATTCAAGATTTTATACATAGTATGTTTTGTTATCAATTGGAGTTATTTGTTCATACACCTTCAAATCTAATATTTTCTTCTCCATAAGAAATGTCCTCAAAGAAAAAATCACATGAGCCTTTGGCAAGTATACACTTTCTGTCCTTGAACCGTCAACGGTTTCTGTGAAATATACTACACAATTCACAAACTAACACTATTAGCACACGACACTGATAGAAGGGACTATTTTCAGTCAGCACTATTTGCTAACACTTGAACACGAAACGACGAAAACGACCTATTTCGTTCTTTTGTTTGGACGAGTCGGCTTCGATCTGATGTCTGTGTGGTGTCGTTTGGTGAATCGTGTTGGTCTCGTTGAAGGTCAACGTCCCCCCACGGTATTTGGCTGTCAGAAGTCTGACCGTCGGATATCCGTGTGAAGCAATCGGCACTCGTCTGATTTCCGCTGGTCCGAATGGAACTGAAAAAAGATACAGACTTAGTCAGTATGGTGTGTATCTTGCGGCTCTCTTAGTATATGAAAGTATAAAGTTATCCCTTGTTACATTTTAACTATAAGCCTGTAATTGAAGCATTTTTGAGCAATGTTCCTTGTTGAAGGCTTGTTTATAATTAGTTGTCATTCCGACGTATCAAATATGCGAATAGTATAATTATTGTTCATATAAAAATGGTATACAATCTAATAACAATTAAAGTATAGAAATAATGGTTGTGCATCAACAATGAGTGCGTGAATATGTGCTTGCTTATGTGACTTTGACAGGTTTTTGGAATATTGACATTCGTGCTGGTAGAAAAACATTTTGTAACGTTTTCTGTCAACTTTGCCTCATTGAAATTATTGATCTGTCAGTTGTCTTAAATGACACATGGTTACCGATTCATCATGCGTTTTGTGTCTTGGAGAGACTGACCTTTTATTCTAATACATAAACATTCTCGTATTTTGAATGAATGTTGTTGTAACTTGAAAAGAAAATTAATATAAAATTACTGGATAAAATAAAATTCACATAGAAAAAATGATAACATTGGATGAATCAATCATCATAGCCAAAAAGATTATGAATCAATTCAGAAGTGCATCGACTCTTTTCATGCTATGGTGAAGTTTATTGTCAAGTTATAGAGATTCATTTATGAGTTTATTCTTTCAACCTTCAGTGACGGAGCAATACCATGAATGATTTTAATGTTGGAAAAATTGAATTACCAATAATTCCTTTTTTTTGTATCCAAGACCTAATGAACAGTCGGGAAAACTAATGAATAGTTAGAGTCTTCAAAAAAAAAAAAGTTAAAATTATTAAAATTAAATATGAACGTGCCGATATAAGTCACTTTATCATTTTCATTGGTCAGAAATGATTATTCTGAAATATTGAAAAACTTGGCTTTTCATTCATTGCCTGCGTGTCGGCTGTGCACTGCTATGTAGGTTCAAGTATGCATGTGTCGTTGGAAGAAGTGTGCCTGTTATCACCGAGTTGACCGACGTTGCAGAATGTCCCGTGGAAGTACAGTCTGTGCGAGCAGGGCATGTCTCCTGAGCAATGGCCGGGAAACTCATCCAATGATGTTTGCCGTTAATTGGATCGATTACTTGGGAATGTATTGGTCAATCTCAAATATGGCGTCCTGTCAACCCCTGTGTCCCTCTCGTTAGATTACTGTTTTGATCGAGACCTGAATTTCTATGACTTGGAAAACAATAATTAATGTCTTTGCATAAGAGAATTATTCATTTTATTAAATGATAATTTTTCAACTTCTAAATTACGATTCTTTCAATTTTTTTTTTGTGGTCATGTGGGTCGTATAATACCATCTCATATTGGAACTGTATCACCTTCACAATAATTGTCAGTAACTGATGTGTCCTCCGTTTGTCATCTTTCATGGCTATCTTTATGACACTGTTATGTATGACACTTGGTCAGTTAAATTACTTCAACAATGACACAAATTGTTTGTTACAAGGATTTCAATCTGAGACTTTCTGTTCATCGTGGGGTGTACGTTGAGATTGATCATAATGACGACCAACGTTCATTTTTTTTTCTTCTCTCAGATTCTCGTATGAACATAAAGTTAATTCAAGATGTATTTATATATACAGGACTGAAGTCCTTTTAATCTCTTCATCTTTATCTATTCTATCTATTGAAAATAGAGTATATTGCTTAATTATCGTAGGGTACATACATAGCTAGCTTTGAATATCTTACATGTTTGAACTTGTCTCTGGGTGGGGGACGGGAAGGGAAACGGAGTGTGATTACACTGTTGCATTATGACGTGCTCGACAGTGAAATCCGAGATGAACTTGCAAAAGATAAGAGCATCGTTCTTGAGGCGTATTTGCACCTTTATAGAGCTAACTATTCAACAATGTTTTTCAATTGCGTATGTTATAATGTAGCATGACAGCAAACCAGATTAGACTAATGGTTAGTGCTATGCTTGTTACTGGTGTATTTTTCTTATTGGTGTAATAAGCTTATTGGTGTACTAATGATCGAAGTCAATGTTCATAATGAGATTCAGCGACTAGTTTTGTGTGTCATAAGTCTCCCCTTTGCCGTACACAACTATTTCTGGATGTAACTATATTATTTCGTACCTTTACTTTATGCTTCTACAGTGTGTATTGGAATCAGGTATATTAGTTCCCAATAATTCTGTCCGTCCGAATTTGTTTCCGCATTTTGAATGATGATAATGCCTTGTTTAACCGCTGATGTTGTGTGTGTAGTCGTTGGCTAGGTGTTTAGGATGGTCTATAAAACTTTATATTTTACTTTTCCACGTGTGAACTAATCAAAATATCATTTTAGAATTTAAGTTCGCAGACCTTCGCATACAGGTCGCACTAATTATTATATTCGCGAAAGATTATTCCGCTTGAAAACTGAGGTGATTGACATTATACTTCATTCGGTCAAGTAAAACATTATAAGTGAACTCCCTTTTTGTGCCTGTGAATATCAAAATGGGCCCATATTGTATATTCGACTATCCGTGGTCTTGAAGTAAAAGTAACATCCAAACTCGTGTTGCTGTTATGTTTTTCGTCCCCTGGTTGTTGATTGATTCGGTGTGAACCGTGATCGAACCTAGGACCCCGGCTATTTCTACTCTCTGAACTGTGTGTGTACCATACCGCTGTATATGTTAGCTATTGTATAGTAACAAGTTGTGAGTATTCGTATTTGGCACTTTTCCCTTGATTTGGGGAGTTATCATCCCTTGCTCAAGTGTTGTGGGTTTCTTTGTTTGAAATATGCTTACACGTGTGACCGTCCCTACTAATGGTTTTCTCGTATGTTTAATTTGACTTCGATATCTATTTCTTTTCATCCCGTCTCAATTGTTATTTAATTATCCAAATTGTTGTAGTCCAACTTTAATATAATCCCTTAATTGTTGTCTCACCATCATTTGCGGCTGACTTTTTGTGGTAGCGATTTCAGACGTTGGTATCTGTCTATAAGAATTGATGTCCTGTTCGATCTATTATGTGCAACTATAGTTTTATCCTATGTTATTGTTAACTATTTCTATGCTAATTGCCAAGAATGTCCTGTTATTTCATGTTTATTGTGTTATTATGCGTCCCCGCGAGAGTCAAGTATAGCGTTGTCCCACTCTATGCGCTGTAAGCTCTCTTTAGTAGATGCCGGCTGAGTGTGCAATACGACATATCCTGCCATTTGCAAAACTGTCTATTCGACTATAAAGGCCCATTCACAATGCAACGCTAACACTAACATGTAACACTAACATTAACGCGAGAAATGTTTGCTTTATGGGATGTCGTTGGTCCGTTCACAACCACCACGCTGAGATGAACATGAACATGAAACCTTGCAAGCTCCAAGCTTTCATGTTGACTTTAGTGTCGAAACGTAAGAATTGGCCAATCAGAATCCTCCAATTTCCGAATAAAAACGACTAGTGGCGAAGTACAACGAAGCCATCACGATGTTGTTCGGAACTTGTCCCTCCATCTTGTTTCGACTTTGGCAAGAGTTCTTATAGCCTATTTTAATTTTAGGTTATGTTTCCCCTCTCTTTTTCAAACATGCAATGATTGAGCCCAGATCTTTGAATTCTAGGTCCAGGACAATAGTGTAAAAATAGGTATAGCCCATCAAAACTCCAAACATGCAATACTGAAAAGCAGAATCATCTAAATCCATTTTCGAATAGGCCCATCTGTCAAATCGAGTCAAATGTCGGACGAAGTACACAGACGCGATAGCAGGTAGTCGTGTGAGATGGCAGTGGAATCGGCGCGAAAAATCTGGACTTCTGATTGGCTGTTGGTTATTGTTTACGTTGATGTCCTTTCCTATTGTGAGCAGACATTTGTTTCATGTTCTTGTTAATGTTGGTGTTCATGTTAATGTTAGTGTTAGCGTTGCATTGTGAATGGGCCTTAAGCGTCTTTGTCCCCGTGTGAACCTTGTCTACGTGCAATCGTCATTTCCTTCGTGTTTTATGTTTCATCATGTCGATTGATAAAAACAAAATATCCGATATTATTCCGAACGACGTTGATTTGCTTTGACTTCGTAAAATGGAGTTGGGTGATCTATAGTGGGAACCCCCTTTTTTTCTTTTTTTTCTAGTTTTGGTGTGTTATTGCCAATGAATAAATTGTGGCAACAATGAAAGAACAAATATTGACAATAATAAAAACCAAATAAAAACAAACAAGAAATAAAAACATTCCCTCGACTACATTGAGTACCCAATTTTCCCAAGGTGTAGATTTTGTTTGTTTATCGTTACCTATCGATGTGATTGTTGTTAGATATTTTGCGTGTATTTAATCGTGTATTTTCTTCTTTTTGAATTCTAATGCTTTCTTTCTGTGGTGTGTTGTTTTTGAGTGATGCGTGCCCTGTATTATGTGGTCAGTACTATCCTTGAAGAATATGTCAATCGTTATGTTTCCATTGGACATTTTATATTTGAATGACGGACCTGTATATGCATGTATCGTATTTGATTTCTCACGTTTGAGCGAGCATTTGGTTATATATACCACTAGCAGAACTTGAAGAAGGAGAAGCATTTTTCTTGTATTTGATGACCCCCGTGTTGAAATAACCAGGAAAACGCGGGATGCGAGTTGTGAGATGAGCTTAGAAGTATGGCAATCTAGAATGAAGAATAACTTGTCAGCTCAATTTGGGCCTACATCTACAAACCTTGACTTACTTCAAACGTTCAAAAACCTCACCTGCAACTTGTTGATATTTATAGTAACCTGCAACCAGTTGCATTAACACTTTGCAAAACCAATTGATCCAAATATTCAATAAAATGTACACGTTTATTGCGTTTTCTTCATTATTTCTCATTCGATTGTTGTTAAAATCTCTGAAAAGGTGGGTAATAGTATTTTTCATATTCTGTGAGAATTTGAGAGCTTTTGAAAAATTCTTGTTTTTCAAGTATTTTTCCTCCGGGTTATTCTTACAAGGATTTTCCAAACTTTCCGATTATTTTCCGGAGAAACCTTCCGACCGATTCCTCTGAATAACAATCACAACCTATTCTGGTATGACACCAACGTTCAGAAAAAGTTTCGAGTTGATTGATTCATTTCTCTGGCCTATATGCCGCGTGCATAATTACAGAAAAAAAAAAGCCCATTTTTTTCAGGGTGTGAAATGGAAAGCTTCGCTACGCTCATCTGAGAAATTTATGTCCCGTGTGTGTTTGAAGAATTCGTCTAGTTCTTCCAGTTCATTAGGTGTTACATGAAAGTCTGATGTAGTAGATTGTGCGTCCGCTTGCGTATTGTCAGTTTCCCCCGTTGTAATATCTTCTGTTCGTGGTGCGTTGTTTTCTAGTGTAGCTGTACCCTGTAAGTTGTCAGTGTTGTGTTTCGAATATGAGTCTGGAGTAATATTTCTGTGTGACATTTGATTTGCATAAAACTGACCTGTTTAAGCATGTATCGTCTACGATTTTTAATCACGCCCGAGTAAGCACTGGATTATTTATACAACTACCACCCTTAATAGGTTGCCTGGGGAGGAAAAGAAAACAAATTGACGCGAACCTGCCTCATCCCGTGTTGGGAGGAAAAAATATATGAATTTGCGCTAGAACGGAATTATTCCCGTCGAATGTCGAACGCAATGCCTGGCGCCTCCACCAAATGTCAGGAATATTGCCCAGCACTTCCACCAAATGTCACGAATATACGTAGTCTATAAATAATTATAGGTTACACTTGTAATACCTACTCATGATCAGTGATTGGGAAATGTAACTCATACGTTTGGGAGGGATGGATTTGGTATCACTTGGCATGTGAAAGGAAAGGATCGTATTCATAGATTTGGTTATTGACGGGTAACACTTTCTAACTAATCAGACACTGGCATGTTAGGTAACAAAGATAGATTTATTGATTGATTAGATAGGATGAGAATGCCAAACAGGCATTCGAACAATGAAAGGTTATAGATGCTAACACACGCATCACTTTGCTTATTCATCTGTCCTAACTCTGTCTAACCAATCAACTGTTTCAAAATGATAGTTAATAAAGTTATTGATTTGTAATACTCATCACCCAGTGGATCTATGCACGCAAGCCATGCGCCCGAGTTATTGATTGATGATCTCGAAGGCGGTTCTCATCTCCACACACACACACGTCGCACACTTATCACAATTAGGTGTAGATCGCCCGATACTCTTTACGGAAGTGACCTCGAGTGTAAGTGCACTCTCTCTGAGGTGTGATTACTCTAGTTCTCTCTCTGGCCACTCTGATAACGTGTCGCATAGTCTTGCTATGCTAAGTGACGGCTATCACTCAAGGTCGTGGTTGTTGTCATAACATGTGAGATGACAGCTGGGTTAGGCATGGCCGTGACAATATATATATATATATATATTATATATATATATATATATATATATATATATATATATATATATATATATATATATATATTTATATGTTACCGCCGATCTTAGAGATGGCGATGAAAGACCAGTGGACTGTATATCGATGTTGACATTACGGGGAGGCCATGTAGAACTCAAATATTCGGGTGCCGACTTGGCATTAATAATCAGGCGAGCATAATCCAAACTCGGATTATGCCTCACCCCAAAACGATACGTATTTGGTCCACGTCGACTTGACGTTGTCAATAACCAAATCAAAAGAACTGACCCACTTGAAACGAGCGATTCCAGAGTACGTCCGAACTCAAGGGAGTATAGAAGATAACTGAGTGGATACAATTGTTCATATCATCTTTATCTACTTTGATTTTGTAACATGGTTTCAAAATAGCAACTTTGAGATAATCAGGATATACTCCTTGGCTCAACATTTGATTATTTGAATACCGGTACGTGAATATATTAATGAACGCGTTAAAAGTTTTCTTTATCACTTACACTTGTATACCATCATGACCTACTGCTCTACTATTTTTCAATTTCTTGACTATTTTTATAACATCTATATTTCGAACAGGTTCAAGAAACATTGTATTTTCTATTGCGTCAATTTTACTAATCATACTATGAATTTGTTCCACTGAACTATTAATATTCTTGCATATTGTGTTGGCAACTTCCAAGTAGAAGTCGTTAAATTCATTAACAATCGCACATGGTTCTTTTCATTACTTCATCATCTGAAAGTGTCGCCTGATATCACCATACGAATACATCAGAATTTTCTACACAACTTGCACAAGCTATTGAACTTAGTGGTATGTAGTATGTTGGGCTATGCGAGATTTCCTACCCACACGGTGTTGACGCATCAGAAAACATGGAAGAACATGATGAGATAACTTGACCAGTATATATCCTCACAGATATCAAAACATCACAATTTGTAGGGATCATGTGAAAGTTCACGCCATTCAACTCACTTCGTCAGATGGTCAGCACTTTTTTTCAACCTGTCTATCATGTGCCTGTGAAGAAGGATATCTAATCGATCACTATGGCCTTGTTAACTGAACATAGTGATGATAAGAGATTCAAATCTTCAGCTATAGAGTCTATCTACGATCGTTGTACTACATTCCATGAAATACTGATGAAATACAATGGAATGTTACACCAGTATTCTTTTATTATTTATCCAACAATGAACCAGTTCGGTGTGGTTGTTTATCTCGAGATTGAAGGCCCAGTCTACCAATCCAGTTTCAAATTCTCACGTGGATCCGGTATAGGTAGCTTTCTGAGTGGTTTGATAAGAGTGATTATACATTTGTTTTTGAAAAGCGCACAAGCAATGGGAAGGAAATCTCTTAAAACAGGTGCACACATTCTGACTCATATTTCTATTAAACGATCTGGAGAGAACATATCTCCAGTTTTGAAGCATCGACTTTCAGAGTCTGTCAGAAGAAAGATGAGTGCGATCGATCTAATCATTCCAGGGATTTCGTGAGAAGGAAACGTACTCATTCTTAACCCACACGTCAAGGTGTTAATTTTAAGAAGAAGAACAAGAAAACGCACACCGGACATGTTGAAAAACAGAAAATAAGTGATATTTTCTCATGGATATGGGATGTACCGAGTCTGAATTTGAGATTTCTGACGTGCGTCCAATACAAACATCTATTGAACCTAATTCTCTTGGTTGCCGTGAGTCAATCAATACACTAGATAATGAGATTCAGCTTGAATTTGACTGTTCCGAGAATTTCGAGAATTATCGAGATTAAGAAAGTATTTATTCATGGCTGAAGGTGAGGATGGTATGAGAAATGTATGTAGAACTGTAGAAGTTACACATGCATCTCAGGAGCATGACGTCACACACTAACTAGTGTATACATGCATGCCACCTGAAACTCCCAAACGAGAGATAACAGAGGCTATTATTATTATTATTATTATTATTTACATTATATTCATTTATTTCATTATATTCATTTTGTGAAATACTTACGATTCGAGATTTTGCCTTCTGGTCTAGCCAGAAGTAAGGCTGACATCCAGCTAATATGACATTTAATGACCATGCAGAGTTCTCATGACTTTGAGGTGTAGTTCTGACTTTTTTTGTTCAATTAAATTGTATTTTGGCATAGATTTATACAGATTTATGTAAGCACATTTCTTATTTTTAGGATTTTCAAGATACTTGAGTCCTAGAAGTCTGAAAATCACTCAATAGAATCCAAGAACCTTGGAAGAAAAATTTGTATGCACGGCCATCAGGATGTCATCAACGTCAAGAGGGCTGGAGCAACAAGACTTTTCACTGCCACTGGTGTTTCTTGCATGCATGTCATAACAACTATCAAGGTTTCAAAAAAAGAAAGATTTTTGTTTTGAACATTGGACTTGACTAATTTACGATTAATAATAATTTCAAGAAAATCAAATATCACAAGAAAAGAAGAAGAGAAGAGGTTGAGAGAAAAAGAAGACCAACAAACATTTGTGTATCCATCCTGACTTGGTTTTTCGTGGTTTCCCACAGTCCTCGAAGCAAATGCTTGAATGAAGTACTAATTGGCCACGACCTTTAATTAGTAGAGTGATAGGCCGAATTATAACATTATAGGCCTATCACTCATTTTTTTTTTCTTCTTTTCCATTTTGTATAATGACAAACTGTACATCTGCTGTTAATGGAAAGAAGTGATCATTGCTCAAGAGACTTAGTTCAAAGTGGAAGATATCAACATTCGTGTGTTTTGTTTACTCTTAATACCAATGCTGATAATGTCCGGATATATATCACAGAAACGGTTTTTACTTATAATGTGTTCCGGACTTTCGGAAACTGAAAGACTGTTATCTGCGGCGGAAAGTTATGGTCATCAACAGCGCAGTCCTGGTGTTAAAGTTCATTGGTTTCAAATGATTAAAATGGGGTGGTAAGATCGCCCTTGTGGTGCCCCGTCCAAACGATCCTACTTTTCATCCTTAGCCTCAATTGGGGAACAATGATTTTGTATCAAGTTTCGATGTTATAAAAAAAAAAAAAAAAATATTTCATTCTCATTATACAAGTATATGGAAACATTTATCACACTACGGGTAAATAAATTACATACGTAGCATTCATAATTAATCATTGCGATACACTTAACACTTTCCGAACTATTCTAGATGTCTCTAATAAAACTGAACGTTGAATTTTGTGAATTGTACTAAAGGGTATGTTCATTTTCTCCATGCATTCCGCCTGTTCCTTATGTACCAGCCCATTGACCGTCACCACGACGGGGAAGATGAGGACTTGCTTTAATTTCCACATTGTTGCGATTTCAGTGGCCAGTTCCTGATACTTGGTTTTCTTGGTTACAAAAGCTTGATTGATGTTATGATCGTTTGGGTGTGTCATATCTATGAGATGAGCAATTCTAGTGTCTTTGTAAACAATTATTTAATCAGGACGGTTATGAGTGATTATTAAATCAGTTATGACAGAAATATCGTAGAAAAGTTTAATTCGTTCGTTCTCAAGAACAGGCTCTGGTTGATAGTCATGATACCTAGACTAAGATGTAAGAAGACCGTGAGCTTGGGCAAGATGCTGATGTAAAATCTTGCAAGATAGATTGTGTCTGTGAAGATATTCAGTATTGACAATACTCGAACAGCCCGAAGTAATATGTTGAATAGTCTCTGGCTTCGTATGACATAATCTGCATGAGTCATCATGAATGGTCAATTTCTGAATGTATTTTTGATGATTTTTGGTTGATATAACGTCGTCTTGTATAGCAATAATGAAACCTTAAGTTTCACTATACAAGCTTCCTTCTTGCAGCCACCACATTGAAGATAACTTATCAGTCATATCTAAATTTTTCGTAGATCTTCCATGTAGCGATTTCGCCCTCCATGTTGAAATAAAATCTCTCTCCTCTATTTGCTTAGTTACACATTCATTATGCGTTAGTTACACATACATTATTATTATTATTATCATTATTATTATTATTATTTGCCGTACTGGGATTGCCAGAAGTTGAATGAATGAATGAATATTAGGGTTTTGAGGCGCATCGACAGCGAGGTCATTTAGCGCATGTCAAAATAAGTTGCTGAACCAAAAGGAAGCGTCAGAATTAGACTTGTCAGATTTAGGTGCGTCAGGTTTCTTCTTCTTGCCAGAAGTTGAAGCGTCTGAATCAGGCTTGCCTGATGGACATGACGTCACACGCTAACAAGAACGAGCATGCAAATTCTCAGTTATACTTGGACTTTTGCTTCATGGTTACATCCAGGCCATCAGTTCAAATATATTTCATCTCGTCGAATATTATCGTTACATTCGATAGTATTTTTCCTTCTCTCGTGAAATACTATTACATGCTACGGTAATTTTCAGTTACGCTAACAAGAACGAGCATGCAACGTGGAACGTTCTCACGAGAGATAACAAACGGCTTCAGCACACATTATAGAGAAACATTATGTAAAATGGATATCATCGAGGTATGAGAAGAATAAATACAAGTATATACTCTACACATTTTATTATTATGATTTTATCAATAATACAAGTATATATATATATATATATATATATATATATATATATATATACATATATATATATATATATATATATATATATATATATATATATATATATATATATATATATATATATATATATATATATATATATATATATATATGTATATATATATATATATATATATATATATATATATATATATATATATATATATATGAATATATATATATATATATATATATATATATATATATATATATAAATATGTATATATATATATATATATATATATATATATATATATATATATATATATATATATATATATATATATATATATATATATATATATGTATATATATATATTCTCTTATTTTCTGAACAACGGACATACTTCTAGAATGAAATCAATCACCAGTTGATTTGCTTGAAAATGTACTCTGATCCAAGTTCATAGTGGAGATGAACCTCTTTTCAAAATGAAGTCTATCAATTTAATTATCCACGAAATTATAAACATACTTTCATTCTTACTGTTATTCGGATATTTCTTATCGTATGCCTCTGATATTCTACCTTGTAATTTGTTAAACCAGTCAGCGGTGATGGAATAAGTGTTTCCATTGAAATACACACTCAACGAAATTGCTCGAGATTGCTTTAAAACCTCCCCACATGTCACTTCACCGAAAAGCACACCGGAGCCTGAAACTTTGTTTGATTTTATTCCAATCACATTCACAGTATTAAAAGGTTGCACAAACATGACATGATCTTCAATCTCGACTGTTTTTGGTGTATCACTGTGTTCTGTGAAAACATACGAGCTCCAGGTCTTGAGTTCTCTCAAAAGTATTGGCCATTCACTCGAGCTTATCTCCACACTTTTGCCTGTCGACGATGACATTATCATCATGAATGGTTTGAACCCATCTCGCACATTTAGTCCGGTGACAATCATTTTTGATCTTGATGGATTGATATAAAACAATAATAATAATAATAATAATAATAATAATAATATTTATTTCCATCCAGAATTGATCAATACATGATATTGGATAAGTCATAATAACACAATACGATAAAAATACACCATGTACAAAATTGAACATAAAATACAATAACATCATGATGAAGTAGAAAAAATATTCAATAAACCTTACATATCTGTTCTATTTGATTTGTGAAGATGATAAATAGTCATCTATTGAATAGAAACACTTATTGATTAGAAATGCTTTAAGGGTATTTTTAAAATCATTTCCTTTTTTGTTCTTAATATTTAATGGTAAAACATTGAAAAGTTTGGATCCCATGTGGAGTGGATCTTTGGAACATTTCCTACTCCTGTACTTGTCCAATATGATTTCATTCTTAATTCTAGTATTATGATCGTGTATCAAGTCATTGGAAGTGGTCAGTTCTTTGTTATCAATTAAAAACATAATAGTGGAATGAATATATAGACATGGCAAAGTTAAAATGTTATGTTTCTTGAAGAGTGGTGTACATGTGTCCTTATAAAAAACCTCTGCACATGGATCAAAGCTCACATTTGACATGTAGCGTATCGCTCGTTCAATCATTTTCGACAATCATTTTCGATCTTGATGGATTGATATAAAACAATGACTGACATACACCAGCGACAGGAATCTCTTCTACGCTTTCCGAATGTTCAACACTTGAACCCGATTTAGAACTCATAATGATGAGCACTTCAACAATTGTTGTACGTACAAACTCTAGGATGCAACTGAACAACTGGAGGCTGACGGTGATCAAGGTTAAACGTGTCCAGACTTGTTTCACGATCGCCATACGCAAACGCGCTCGCAAGTACGACCTCCGCTTGCAACGCTCTCTAGGATCCAATTGCAGAAGTGGTCGCAAGCGCTCGCAACGCTCTCTAGGATCTAATTATAGAAGTTTTTGCAAGCGCTCGCAACGCTCTCTAGGGTCGATTTCTAGAATTGGACGCAATTTTCAAGCGCACTCGACACCCTCTAGGGATGATAGGTATTTTTTGTACGAACCAATAATTAACAAACATCTGTGCGTTGTATTTCGAATATACTTCATTTATGAACATTGAGATAAAAATAACATTTTCTTTCTTTATATTGATTGAATGGGCCCTACTTCTGAAGACGCCAGATCATGATCATGAGAATAATGATAATAATGATGATAATGAGTGGAGAGTCAACTCCTCACTCTTATGACTTTTTCCGTGAACAACAATATCAACTGAAATTATAATCGTACTTCTTATGCTTCATGCAATGTCCAAACTTTTTGAAATAGAAAGCTCTCACTTTAGAATCATTCTTTCCTGGTGATCCTCCAATCAAAGAAATCACTGAACAGTTAGAGAATGAATATACAGTATTTTATTAGAATAATGATGATGATAATAATAATAATATATATATATATATTTTTATTGAACAAAAGAACATAGACATACATATATAAATAAAATTGAACTATTTTTCACAAAGACCAAGAAGGCTTACCAGTGGGTTAGAAATAGAAAAGAATACATAATATATGTAGAGTTCAGACTAAGTTATAAGAAAAGAATACGTTTAATGCCAAAAAGTAGGGTGCTCAGATCTGAAGTGATACAAAGAGAATAATTCAGAATATAAATTGATATAAATTATTATATGAATACAAAACAAGATGATAAGAATAAATACAACAAATGAACTTACATTCCAAGTAGAGGCCCTATATAACATAAGATGGCGGAAAAAGAGGTTATATGATATGGACTTGAGATTTAGATCGTTCAATATATGATTTTTACAAATTTCACCTGCTAAAAAGAAGAAATTAGAGAAAAATTAAAAACTTCAATTGTTTTCAAATAGTCACAGAAGACAATCCATAAGAAATTAAAGAGAATATCGTATTCAAGCAATCAATCATCAACAATAATCAAACAATCAATCAAAGTACAATATTGTCAATATACCATTTCTTCACGTCGCGTTTATTACAATATTGAATTTATCTAATTTTTTCAAATGGAGAGGTAGCTCATTAAATATGAAAGGTACAGAATATTCTAGTCTTCTTTGTCCATTTTCATTATTGAAAGTGGGAATTTTGTATTTTACTTCAACTGTTGAACGGGTGTTTTTTAAATTTACGTTAGGAATTTTGTAAAGGTCATCAAAGTAGAATTTCAAGACGAATCTATAGTTGAATAAATATTTGAGAGGAAGAAAATTGCAATGTTGATACATTTTGCTGGTGTCGCTATTGAACTCAGATACAATATTGTTGGGTGTAATACTTTTTAAAATTCTCGACTGAAGTAAACCAAGTATAGTAACATGAGAGTTTGATGCATTACCCCATGCTAAGATACCATAAGAAAGAATAGATTCGATTAGTGCTGAATAAATAAACGGTCCGTAAAATTGAAAAAGGTAGAATATATTTGAGAGAATGGAGCATAAAAGCACAAGATCTCAGTCTGCTGCATATTTTATCAATGTGATCTCTTCACCTAAATAAGCTGTCGATTAAAAGGCCTAGATGAACATGATTATTAACAATTTCAATGTTGGTATTACATCCAATACACGGATTACCCTGACTCATCTCGTGTAAGCATTCATATGAATGACGAATCACGTCAATTCGATCATTACGTTTCTTGTTCAGGGGTGTACAAAAGTAAATTATTTTTGTTCTATCTGCATTTATTACTGAATTTGAATCAAGAGTTATTTTAGATATATTATTCAGATTATTTTGTAAATATTCAACTGATGAATTCAACTCTCTGTGACAGCTCTGAATGAGGGTTTCATCTGCATAAATATAAATTTGACTTTTGACAACATGTTCGGCGATCGCGTTAGTATGAATTAAATATAAAATTGGACCTAAAATAGAGCCTTACGGTACCCCAGATGTTGATTTAGTGAGTGAACTGAAATTATTCCCAATCTTCACAACCATGAATCGATTATCCAAATAATTTTTGAACCAACTCAACATACAACCCCTCACACCTACATGTTCTAAAGCCAATATCAATTTTTTGTGATCCAAGGTGTCAAAAGCTTTCGAAAAATCTATGAATAAAGCTAAAATGTGCAAATTGAAATTGAGTCTGGAATTCACATAATCGGAAAAAAAAAACCAAGAGGTCAAAAGTGCTTTTAGCCTTCTGAAAACCAAATTGCAGAGGAGAAATTATATCACAATCCCTCAGGTATTTAGATTAATTGATTTCAATCCAGCGTTCCATCAATTTCCTCATTATTGAAAGCAAAGCAATCGGTCTGTAATTTGAGAAGTTCATGTGATCACCTTTCTTTGTTACAGGACGCACTATTGATATTTTAATTTATTTGCTACCACACCTTCTTTTATAGATGAGTTAATGAGTTTGGCAATCACAGGGCTAATACTATCAACAATACATTTCAAATCTTTAACACGAGTTCTGTCATAACCTGGTTGCTTTGAATATTCCATTTTTTCAGTCAAATTTTTCACTATGCTAGAATTTATAGACGGCATGAACAAAGATTGGATAGCTGAAGAGTCTTGTGAATTGTTCGCAGTTACGATACTGCAATCATGTTTAATCCCCTCTATTTCACTGACAAAAGATTCGGCGAATTTATTCGTAATCATTTCCTCACTTAATGTTTTACCTAAATAACTATTTCTAACCTCATCAACTGATAATTTCTTCTTTTCACCTAAAATTCCATCAATTGTTTGCCAGGTTTCTTTTAACTATTTTTAAATTTAGAAATTTCGTATCTGTAATAATCATTCTTAGATTTGTTTATTTTTACATTTACCTTATTTCGCAAAGATTTATATTCTTGTCGAAGATAATTTTCAAGTTGATTGTTACAATCACGCCAACGTCGGAATAGCTTATCACAATCCCGTATGAGCTTTGACAGTTCTTCATTCATCCAACCCCTATTAACCCTCTTAATTCTATTTTTGGAACCATCACATGAATGAGTGGAAGCGTCATAACATTTTGTAAATCTATTCACAATTGCATCATATAATTCAACCGAAGTGTCCATTTTCAAGAGTGAACTCCAATTAACTTCTTTTAATTTAATTTCCGATTCGATCTTATTCATTCTATTAATAACTAACATGTTGTTGTAATTCACGCAATGTTTAGAGTTTTCGAATTTGATTACACTACCTACGACATAATGATCAGATATTTTTGTTTTATAAATCACGGAGTTTATATATTTATGACCACTGGTCCGAATAAAAATATGGTCAAGACAAGATACTGTCAAAATATCACCTTTAATTTCTTTCCCAGTTATTCCTATGATTGATTTGATAAAGCCATTTGATGCTAAAATATTTTCGTACGATTGAACTATAGAATCATCTGATTGCATCAAGTTGATATTCACATCACCAATGACGATGGCGTTAGCATGCTTGATAGAACATAAAAACGAATCTAATTCTTCATTGAATCTTACTTCACTCGCAGATGGCGGACTGTATAGAGCCAGCAAGAAGTGTGTATTATTGTTACTCAAATTGAGATTTCCACACAAACCTTCGAAATGATTAAATTCATCACTAACAACATTGAAACTTATATCATCCCTAACAAAAATCAGAATTCCTCCACCGCTTGTTGCTTTACGTGTTTTCGATTAAGAAATATAATTATTCATATAATATTCATCTTCAACTGTTTCTAATCCAATTTCACATAAGACAAGTATATCGAAAGTCCCGATCAAATTGTTCAATACAACAAGTAACTCATCCCAATGTTTGGGTAAAGAGCGAATGTTTAGATGAAGAATAGAAAACCCATTGACATTATTGTACCATGATTGAAGGTCATCGGTCTCACAACGAACACAATCAATAATGACATTGAGGTCGTCGTCGAAAAGTGACATACAGAAACAACGCAGAACACTGGAATAACAAAGATTTACGTAATAAGCTTGTCGAGGTCAGCAAAAGAGATGTTTGAAAATTAATGATGTGAAGAAAATTATGAGGTTAAATGCTTCGAAAACTAACGTTGTGAGTTTCACAAGGAAACGACTTATTGAAACACATTACAGTCTACATGGAAGAACCCTTGAAAATCAGAATCATGTAAATATCTTGGAGTAACACTCGAGTATAACTTGAGCTTCAATAACCATATAACAAAAATTATCAGTAAAGCGGAGAGAAATCTTCACTTTGTAATGAGAAATTTGAAGGGAAGCCTACCAAGCACTAAAGAACATGCTTTCCAATGCCTAATCAGACCTCTATCGGAGTATTGTTGTGGAGTGTGGGATCCACACACCATTACATTGATCAATATGATCGATACAGTACAGCGAAAGGCAGCAAGATATCAATTCAATTCAATTTTTAAATCATTTTATCCATGTTTTGTACCTCTCAATTTGTAACACTTTCACACTTTCACATTTTCATATAATAAACCAAAATAAGAAGCCCGCGTAAGACAAAGACTTGTGTGCGGGCTGTCCTATAAAAATAAAATGAGAGTAAGTCGGTACAAAAACTATATAACTTATATATGATTAAACCTAAAAAAAGAAAAAGAAATGCAAAAGTAATGTATCGGCCACGATTACAATATTGGACATAAAACAAACTTTTCCGGGGAAATCCCAATCAAAGCGTGTAAACCTTTCGACACACCTACACACCTACAGCAAAAAAAAAAAAACAGCTATTAAAGTTTTAAAAATCCATCAGTTTCAATATATAGGAATTTTCATCAATTTCTTGCCACCTGCTGAGTGCTTTTTTAAACGAGTATAGTGTACTACATTTTCTAATATCTGGTAATTTATTGTATACATATGGACCCAGTTAATCTGCCTGTTTCTGACATAAGAGTTTATTCATTTTAGGTATACTCACAGTAAATGGAAAAGTGGACATGTTATTTAATCTGGTGATGTGGGTAGGCGGTATAGTAATTACCTCATTTTTGTCGAAATGTTTATTATTATATTTATTATATTTATTATATTAACCAAGATTTCCTTCAGAAAAATCTGTTTTATGCCCAATATCTTACATTCTTTGAAAATTAATGTGGAGGGAAAGTGATAGTGCTTTTTAAGAATAACTTTAAGTAGTATCTTTTGGATAATAATAAGAGGTTGAAGATACGTATCGTATGCTCCACCCCATCCAATTATGCCGTATTGGTAGATTGAATGGACAAGGGCATTATACACCTGTAGCAGCAAAGTTCTCATCATCACATTCCGAAGTCTATAGAATATATACAATAAATAACGAGTTCTTTTAACACAGGAATTGTTGTGCTCATTCCATCGTAGGTGACTGTCCATCATTATACCGCGAGATATTTTACACTGTTGCTCTTTTGAATTCCGTAGCAATTGCATACATTGTCGACAGCGCAATCCATATTATGCAATTTCAATTTATGTTCTTCTGAAGGGTGAGTTTTAGACGTAATTATGGAAGTTAGATATACTGTCTTGATTTTATTGAGCGTTAGTAAACTATTGTTGAGCCAGTATGTATGAGTCTGAGAGAATGATTAGCCGTACTATAAACGTTACTCCAGTTGACATCTTTGAAAACTAATGCTGTGTAATCGGCGTACGTCACTATAATACCGTCAATATCAAGATTACATGAGTCGTTAATATAAATATTGAAAAGAGTTGTTCCTAAAACCGTTCCCTGTGGTATCCCACATTTAATTATTTTTTCGAACTTAAATCGAAATTCATTTCCACAGCTTGTTCTCGACCTGAAAGATAACTTTCAAATAAGGCAAATGCTGAACCCCTTACACCAATTTTCTCTAGTTTCAACAACAGTTTACTATGATCCACTGTATCGAAAGCTTTGGCTAGATCTAAAAATATAGCGAGTACTTTATTATTTTTATCCAACGCTTCATGAATATGACTTGTTATTCTATGAATCGCATTATTGGTACTAAGGCTTGATCTAAAACCAAATTGATTAGGAGAGATTATATTATATTTCTCCAAAAAAGTTGTTGATCCAATTTTAATACATTTTTCTAAAAGTTTAGCCACATTGGATAGGAGAGATATTGGTCTATAATTTTCCTGTTTGGTCTTCTCACCGCTTTTATAAATCGGTATATTGATGGCAGTTTTTAAATTTTGTGGAAATTACCCCTGTTGGAAACATAAATTGAAGATGTGTTCTAAAGGTCCAGCAATATATTCTCTTACACTCATAATTAAATTTGCTTGCAAGCCATCATACCCGCAGGCTGAGCTAACCTTGAGAGTTTGTATCGTTCCCATTATTTCAGACTCTGTTATAGGTGTGAGAAAAATAGATCGAATATTTTTGGGAATGTGTGTTAAATTATCATCATGTTTATAATTCTCCGATATTTTTATATTATTTGCTAGATTTTCACCTACGTCTGAGAAATAGTTTACCAGTGCGTCCACTGTTTTTTGCGAATCGATTTCATTTTTTTGCGTTCGCCCATTTATTTCAAGTTCATTTATAGCTGTGTTATTATTTTTATTCTTCCTGTCAGATATTTCATTAATGATTTCCCAAACTTTTTTGGGGTTGTTTTCACTCAAATGTATTCTGTATGCATAGTTTTCATTTTTAGTTTTCGAAATGAGTTTTGTCAAACCATTACGATAAATTTTGTATTTTTGTAATAATCTTCGTAAAAATAGTTGATTTGTGTTCGGAATTATTTTCAATTCGTTAATTTTGAAATGCATTTTATCTCATTTCCGTATTGAGACTATTAGTCCTCTGGTGATCCATGGCTTCACCTTCTTGAATTTAGCACTGTTATTCGATTTCTTACAGTCATAGGAGGTGTCTATATGTTTATCAAGTCTATTATAAAAATGTTCAAGAGAATTATTCACATCCAAATTGTTGTATACGTCATTCCATGTTTCGCGTTCTACACTTCGTTCAAGTCTATCAATGTTGAATATTTTTATACTTTTTTCCATGGTTTGGTGATTTCTGTTTGCTATGGGTGTATTATCGTTTTGTGTCGGTTTAGGTTCCCAGCCAAATATAACTGAAAAATGATCTGTAATTGTGGATGTATATGTGGAAGTGATATGTAATCAATAATCATAAAAGATGGAATAAACAAGGGTGAGCGAGCTCACCCTTGGACGCCCTCATATAGAAAATTGAACCTTAAATTGATTGTTTCTATTGACAGAAAACCTTAAATGGATTCTTCTGTAAAAATAAATTCCTAAATTGATTGTTTCTTCGGACAGAAATCTTAAATACATTGCTTCTATTTACAAAAAATCGTTACAAGATTTCTTCTATTGACATAGAATCCTGAATTAACTTTTCTCATCAACAGAGTAGAGTAGGCCCACCTTTGATATTTTACTTATAGGCGTAATAATCTAATACTTTCACTAAATGCTTATTTTTCTATGTTATACTTAACGACCCCACTATTAGCTAGGTTATGGAGGGTACAAATGAGCGGGAGATGAAAAACAGTGAGCTGATGATAGATGAAAGAACATTTAAAAATAAAACACACTTTACTCAGGATTTGAACATGCGGCCTTGGAACCAGAAGCAGATGCGCTACCTCTAGAGTCTAGACCAAGGAGGACGGTTAAAATGCTTCTGTTGGCAGAAAGCCTTCAATATATATATATGTATATATATATATATATATATATATATATATATATATATATATATATATATATATATATATATATATATGTATATATATATATATATATATATATATATATATATATATATATATATATATATATATATATATATATATATATTACTTCTAGAGAAATAAAACCTTGTATTACAACCTTGCATTGTGTAGAGAAACCTAAAAAAAAATGCGAAAGCAATATTTGTATGTATAATGTATTTGTATGTATAGTTTGTATGTATGTATAGTGTACCACAAATGGTGTTGATAGTCAACATGCATATTATTTTCAAAGCATGAACAAATGGCCTAAAGTCCATTCATATAAGCGTGTTAGGGCCGATGCACAATATGCCGACAAATCCTCCAGACACCTTTCTGCTGGATAACTCTATCGGCCACTTTTGTGAGCGTTTTACAAGTGACCGATTTCCGACAACCTTACAAAACCAATAACATAAAGAAGTTGGTATTGAATTTTGACTGCTTTTTGTCATAATCGAACTCATCGAACGCTCGAGTTATGAGCTACCTTCGTTCAGCTTTGTCTTTGAGAGGTCTTCAAAACCGTGTGATGACAGATGACACTTTCGACATTGGGATTGTATTTTTCAATTTTGAGGTAAGAAATGAATTTACGTTCTGTTTAGTCGTATTTTTTGACAATTGCAATCAGGCAAGCATAATTCGAGAGATTGAATTTGATGATTTTTCACAGTTGATTTAATGTTTAGAGGTTATAGGCCTAGGCCCAGACTTGGGCCCATACCCTTGTAGGTTGTGATTTCCTCGAAAGAGGGTTAAAGGAATTAACACTACTACTACTACTACTACCATTCCAACTAAATGCTTATAGGCTACCTGAGACAATGAATAACTAGACTCGGACCATGTGCGCCAAAACAGCGCCCAGAAAGTAGCGCCCAGAATCATAGGCAGCGCCCAAACTCAAGGTCATGTTAGAAGTATGAAGCTAGCTTCGAAAAATGCTGAGCTGATACCAATTTCAGCAAAATACGCTATTTAATTGATGACATCAACACAATGAGTTGACCCTTTTACATCTATTATCCCTATTATCGCAGAGGCCTGATCCATTAATGATGTTACAGGATAACCCTTCAACAGAATTAAACCCGATTTTAATCTGTTTCTGATGTTGAAAAAAGAGTATATAAACCATATGTATGAACCAAATGAACAGACATGGATTTAATGATGGTAACTTCTTAAATGTTCCATCTCTGTTCTCCAGAAAAGTCCCCTTAACTATGACGTGGTGATTTAAAATTCTATTCACTCAAATGAGGAATTCATTATATTTTTGAAGCTCTCGACATTTTATTATAGGTATGAGTGTGTTCCTGAACACCTCCTGAATTCCGATGCATCGACTGTCTGAATCCTGTTTGAATTCCGGGAAAACTCATATCTGTTCCAGCCCCGTTTTCCGGGGAACAACCTTTCTATGAACAATGGTCATTTTGGGCTCTGGGCGCTGGAATTGGAGAAGTGAATTTTAGGGGGTTGTTTACATTTCTGCACGGTATTCGATAGGATTTTACTGTTTCCCGAAGCCTTGACTGTCTGAATCCACCCCTAACTCATATCTGTTCCATGTTAGTTTTCCGGGAAAAAGACATTCTATGAAAAATGGTAATTTTGCGCTTTGGGCCCTGGAATTTGAAAAGTGAATTTTAGGGGGTTGTGTACATTTCTGCAAGGTATTCAATGAGATTTTACTGTTCCCCGAAGCCTCGACTGTCTGAATCCACCCCTAACTCATATCTGTTCCAGCCCCGTTTTCCGGGAAAAAGACATTCTATGAAAAATGGTCATTTTAAGCTCTGGGCGCTGGAATTTGAAAAGTGAATTTTAGGGGGTTGTTTACATTTCTGCACGGTATTCAATGAGATTTTACTGTTTCCCGAAGCCTTGACTGTCTGAATCCTCCCCTAACTCATATCTGTTCCAGTCCCGTTTTCCGGGAAAAAGACATTCTATGAAAAATGGTCATTTTGGGCTCTGGGCGCTGGAATTTGAAAAGTGAATTTTAGGGGGTTGTTTACATTTCTGCACGGTCTTCAATGGGATTTTTCTGTTCCCCGTAGACTTGACTGTCTGAATCCACCCCTAACTCATATCTGTTCCATGTTAGTTTTCCGGGAAAAAGACATTCTATGAAAAATGGTCATTTTGCGCTTTGGGCGCTGGAATTTGAAAAGTGAATTCTAGGGGGTCGTTCATATTTCTGCTCGGTGTTTAATGAGATTCACTGAATAATAAAACTTGAAATAAGAACAATTTTAATTAAATTAAATACGCCTTCCAATTAGCAATCAATTAAAAACTCGCAAATACACTCTCTCAGCACAGGCCTCTGCACTACCACATTTTCGAATTCTTGTATATTTTCTCTCTTTTGAATTTATAAATTCATATTTTCCTTTCTATTATTCTCTTCTATATTCTACTACTACTATCTCCTTGATATATTTCTCTTCCTCATTGGTGAGATTCACTTGACACAAACACCCAACACGTGAGCCCAACACTTGTGTGTGGCCAAGGCATCAGCTGACCTCTAGCGTCAAAACCAGCAGCTTACCTCGTGTCGTATCTTACAATTGAATAACTGCGCTCGGATGTTTTCTTTCTGTCTCTGAATGTAAAAACAAGAAGGCACTGTTTATTGTTTTTGTGTTATTATATATTCTACGTTTTTTCTTTTTCCCGATGAAATTCCAGCGCCCAGAGCTCAAAATGACCATTTTTCATAGAATGTCTTTTCCCCGGAAAACTAACATGGAACAGATATGAGTTGGGGGTGGATTCAGACAGTCAAGGCTTCGGGGAACAGTAAAATCTCATTGAATACCGTGCAGGAATGTAAACAAACCCCTAAATTTAACTTTTCAAATTCCAGCGCCCAGAGCTTAAAATGACCATTTTTCATATAATGTATTTTTCCCGGAGAACGGGGCTGGAACAGATATGAGTTAGGGGTGGATTCAGACAGTCAAGGCTTCGGGAAATATTCCCAGGTTTTATTTTCATCAAGTGGTAGTTTTCACGGGGTAAATAAACCTCTAGCTTCTTTTTCGTTCTCATAGTTGGCTGTCCTTACATATCCGTTTTACGATGCTCACTTCGTATAGTTCGGGCGCTAGATTTTGGTCGGGCGCTGGGCGCCAGTTTGATTTCGGTACTCGGACCTAGTAAATACATGACCTAGGCACACCCTATATTTTCACAGCCAGAAGTACCTCATTTGGAGTTTCATACATGTAGGTCTAGACCATAAATATTGTATAAACATAGGGGCTAGGCCTAGTTCTCGATTCATCTTGCCCGAGACCATTGATTATGTAAGGTTACAAATTCAATGCCGAGACCTAGCCTACTTGACCAAACAAAACTGTGGTGTAAGAGAGGAATCGTGAATTGTGTAGTGTCGACCTTGAGCTCATTACTTAATCTCTGTCAGATTAAATATTAAAATATTCATCAATATTCATTGTATCTACATATACAGATGGAAGCTTGGATTCGTTTGAACGCTTTGCCGCGAACAGCACGGAAGAGCATGAGTTTGGAGGGCGATTGAGGTTGCGTTGATCATTTCTTCATGGAATGACAGACTCCCGTGGATGACATCCGAGACAACTTGCCACAGACGTATGAGTAGAGACAAAGGTTTGTAAGCCTACTCTTGACATTGAAAATTTTTTTTCATTTTTTTATTCGTGTTCTCACAAAGATTTCAGTACAATTTCGTAGACCCGCAAAGTCACAAAAAGTTGACTTGTCTGCAGGTCTATTAACATTTTATACATAAGAAAAACAAATTACAAATAAGTATATCAAGTCTGAACACTTACGCACGTACATTTTGATAATAATGATGAAAATATCAATTTTAATAAAAAAATAATCATAGGGCCCAGTGACAAGAATCCACATTTTGAAATTATGAACTATTTTCAGTTATTTGGAATATACACTGTAAAATGAAATAGTTTTATTTCTCATGAAATATAAGATAATTTGATAATATCCATTTTTTTAATTCTATTTTTACTGTGGATATTAATAACCACTATTAATATTAATATCACACTAAATATAACAGGAATTCATGTAGTAACGTTATCAATACCGGTAGGCGATTCTCTCAACTGCAGTAGACCTTACTACTGGCATGGCTCATAAATGATATACCAGTAAAAGTCAACAATATGCTAGCAACGGTCTACTATAAGGTACCGTAAAACTATACCGGCTTAAGAATACGGACTGTAGAATATTCTTGTAGCACTAAATTCACTGACACGCCCCCTATTTATTTATTTCATTTTGATTCTGTTGAACAACCCCACCAACAGCTACGAGGGTACAAATAGCCACACACAATAATTTCAATGCTTATTTTTATTTTATTACACATCAAATCACACTTCATAGGCCTACAAAATTCTCAAAAGTATTTGAGCATCCAGTGAGAATATGTTGTAGGGAAGCAAATTAAATTACATGTAGTAACCGGTCTTTTGAGGAATAAAAAAATCATCAATATTATCAATATTTAATATTATCTAGTTTTCTTATACTGTCAAATATTCACAATATTCTATCAAGTCTCATCAGAGAAGAGGAAGAAATTGATCATAGTCCAATAGTAGGCCTAAGGAGTCATGGAATTACGTAATTCCTACGTCCGAGCGTAAAACAAAGACCTTGGACAGAATGGTCGATTGTGTGTATTCAAGTTGACAATTCGTTTGTGTTTGAATAAATATTTACCTCAACTACCAGTTGATAGATTTGAAAGTAATGGGCCGAATATTATCACATTTTATTCAATTTAATCGAGGTCCAGTTAAATTTAATATTAGTTCAATTCAATTTCAGTAGGCCTACTGAAATACCATTTCAATTCCAGTTTTGAATAGTTTATAACATTGTTTGTGTTTTTTAGGAGATTCTGTGTATGCAAATGAACCTTGACTGCTGCTACCAATCCTCCAGAAAGAAGAGAAGAAGAGCAACACGAAAGGCAACACACCACAGTGCACTGCCGTACATTTTTTCTTCAATAATCTATAGGCTTAAAATTATATCATTCATTATTTGTGAAGGGAATAAATATCAATCAGTTGGTTATTTAATGCGTGTAAATGAATCTTCATTTGAATACCTTGTATTGATCTAGGCCTATATTTTTTCATGAATGTGTTTTGGTTTGTTATTATTTCTGGTATTTGGTCGCTTTTGCTTCAGCAATCAGAACAAGAGTTTCATCCATTTTTAATGAGGCCCCTGCTTTCGTATTGAGAGAGCAATTCAACATTTTGAATTGAAGTCATTTTTGCCTCCTCCATATTCTGACATTTTCCCGTTGCACGGTCGAATGCATCGTCATCTGTCCGTTTTCTCTTCTTCGGCGCCGAAACAACAGATTATGAATAGAATATGTAAAAAGTAAATTATTCAATTGGATTAGGCGTATATATTTTTTTTATCAACATCGAAACTTGATGCAAAATTATTGTTTCCCAATTGAATGTAGGATTGTTTGATCGGGGCACCACAAGGGCGATCTCACCACCCCATACATGGATTATACATTATAGGCATACACGGATTATATCAAAACATGAACTGTCGTTTGATTTCATATTTAAAAAAAAAGCAACTACAACTAGGTAATGTCTCGAGTGTAAATAATAACTAAACGGTAAAGTAATGTCAAAACACTTCACGATTTCATGTTATTTTAATTATTATACATTCACACGTAGTAACAAACAGTGAGAACAGTCGAGTGAAAATGGAATGTCAACTTTACGTGCGAGGCAGAAATATAGATCGGTAAAGGAAATTCGCTTGTAATATTTTATTTACAATTTTACATACACATTGTCAATTTACAAAGACGGTGAATACATGTGAATACAAAAGAGGTGGTAAAGTTCAAATTGAAGAATGTTCAAAGTATGATAAATGCAGATTGTTAACAAAGGAACTTATGATTGTGATATTACAACCCTTCGATCTGTCATTATCTCTTCACATATTCACTCTTTATGTGTTGCGGGAGGCGAGGGGAATTTAGGACCCGGTTCGATCCCTGCCGCCTTCCACCTTTACAGGGGTTTTCATGATTTCCCTCTGTAGTCCGGGCTAATGCTGGGATGGTTCCCACAATATAGGCCACGACTGCTTCCTCCCCACTATCCTTTCCATTACTCAAGAAACCTTCATCTCATTAATCATCCATCCGACGCCAATAGATCTTGGCTATCATTACAGTTTGCCGTTAAAACCCAATACTGTATAGAAAACTTGAGACACTATCTCGTATTTTGTAAATTTTAAATACATTTTTTAAATGTATCTTGTATCTGAAATAGGCCTACTCAAAATTCAATTATCTGTATGTAGTTTTCAGATACTTGAAGTTGACCGGGTTTCCAGTTCCGATTCTGTTTTGTCGTCCAACACGATATCGGTACGATTTTTGTCATGCCTATTTCCACTTGGCTGTGTCGTAACGTTTTCGTGACGTCGTAGTCATAGCCGTCATTACCTCGACTCGCGGCTTCTTTGAATGTGAGAAATTGAGCTGTCAGAATACAATATATATTTTTTAAATAACATCGAAACTTGATACAAAATCATTGTTCCCCAATTAAGGCCAACGATGAAAGGTAGGATCGTTTGGACAGGGCACCACAAGGGCGATCTTATTACCCCAAGAATACAAATTGACACACTTTTCTCAGGTCGCGCCGTTGTAATTATACAAACACGGAGATTGTCCTGTACCATCTGAATAAATAATTCTACTTCAAATGGCATAGCAATTCTGGATACAAAATCTAAGACCGTGATTCTAAAAGTGTGGTGATGTTTGAAATTGCAGTTAGGATATGTGGATCGATATTTTTGTGAATCGATTATTTTTTTGGTTTTTTTGGTGGCAATATAAATCCAAACAACCGGAGCCAGATGGATTGCAATCGCAGTGTAACTTACGGTGATCATAATTTCGGACGTCAAAATTTGGAAGTTGAGTCAATAATCACGGGACCGAAACGATGTCGTAAACCGGCATGTTTTTAGGTGAATACTGGCTTGTGATTGTCCGTTGGGAAAATTGTGTCGAACAACAAGAAAAAATTGGTAGGCCTACTGGAAACCCTGCTTCAGAGTATTTTTCCCATGTCTGATTACACTGTAATCTTCGAGTTTAATAAATATTTTGACTTTATTCTCAAGGCCATCGAAAAATGAGAAGAACTACTTCTGTCAAATGAATATGATAATTTCAATCAACTAATGCAGACCCATCAAACTTGGTTGATTATGAACTAATCAAAAATAATTCAACATATTTTGTCCGGTTTATTTTAATAGTCCGCTTTAATTCTGTGATTACACCAACGTTTGGAAAAAGTTTTGATTGGTTATACACTCTCTTATATGTATACCACATTCCCACGTACAAAAGAGAACATAAAAACGAAGCCCGATTTTGTTCGTCAAGTGAAATGAAGTCTTGGCTCCATGGAATAAAAAAATCGACAACAATAATCTGTTGGTGGGGCATTTAACAAGCAATAATCAATCAATCAGTATGGTTGAATGTATCATTTCATTTTGTCATGACTCACTTGCAACTCATTGTCACTAAAAACTAGGAATACTCCACATGATAAACTATGTGTTTGTTGCATGTAAGAAGAGCGATCTACACACAAAATTGTATTTTTCTCATCATGTGACAACTGATTGTGAAAGTTTGGTAGCGTATTTGCAATTACTGCCTCAATATGCATGAGAGTGACATCGCTCATCCAATAATTGAATTCGGAAATGCCTAGACTGAAATCTTTAATTTTTCATAAGACTTTGTCGTACTCTACAACAATCAGTGTAGTAGTAGTATAGTAGATATTTATTCAAGCACTGAATGCTATTTTTTTTACATAGGCCTACATACATGGTTACAAAAAATGACATAAGATTGGATAATAAAACAAAGTGTTCACAATCAAAAAGTAAAGAAAGCAAGTAATATTTAAATTATTAAATCACTCTATAGTGTGATTAAATTACTATGTAGGCCTATGTTGAATGTCTCATGTATGTGTTAATCATTAGTATTTTCTGATGGGCTACTTTTGTGATTCTCCTTTGTAGCCTAATCAGAGAATAAGTGATTGATTGCAATAAAACAATCCAATCCATGTACAATAATTGTACCCGTCAATTAATATATTTATCAAATCTCAAACAAATAAAACCATCAAAGAAATAAAAGCGAGGCCTATACATTAGCGACACGCCTACTACCCTTCCCGCACCATACGTCCCCGGCATGCAAAAACTCAACTCGGAGAGCAAGCAAGCTTCCTGCCGTCTTTCAAGGAACCATCCCAGTATTGACCTGAATGACAGAGGATAACCAAAAAAAACTCTATCAGGATGGTCCACCATAGCATTGAATTTGTAGTGGTTAAAGAAGGGACATCCTGTGTTAAAATTGTCGGCGAGCCACCGAGACCGGTTTGCTCAGAGCTTCCAAAAAGCAGTCCCGAAAAATATAGAGGGCCAACGAGCTGAGCGAGCTTCCGAAAAACAGGCGAGAAATTTATAGAGGGCCAGGTTACTGACCATAGCGCTTCGAAACGCAGCGGATATTTTGTAGTACTAGTCATTCTAAACCGAGAGCGGTCCGCACAACATCGCTGCTGTGAGCGCCTAGCGTTCTGCGTGGGCTAGTTAATACTGTCTATTGACAATAGGGAAGTGTAGTAGGCCTACCCGCGCAACTTTTGGGTTCTTTCACTTGAAACACGCCCATTTGATTAACATGGGTGTACATCTTTGAAACGCCACAGTTTCTTTATTACTGCACCTACACGAAAAAAAAATACTTCGTCATGTTCACTGTATTTTTCTCATCATTAAGAGAGCAATAAAACAATCCAAAACATCAACAAATTTAAACTATTTGATGAACAAAAACACCTTGTAATTGCAACGTTGCCAAGCGAACGTATGAGAGAGATAGACGAAAAGCAGTTCCGTTTCCTGTTTTTTCGTGGATCGTTTTGAACAGTTAAAAGCATAGCTGTGTTGTATAGCACAATAATGGAATTCTTCAAAGAAGAAAAGAAAAATGCAGGTGAGCGCTTACCTTATAAGTTTCATCCATTTCTTACACTCTCCTTCCTTGATCCGTAGGAAATCTGTAAAAGCTCTCTGTTGAATTTGTGCTTGATAATGGACACTCGGGAACACAACAACACACCATTTTGAAATAAGATCTAATGATGCCTCCTTGAACGTGTGATGCGCATGTCGATACAAAAATATCGTATGGGCCGTGACACACAGAAGAAGCAGTCGAGAGACGCTTGGCATCACCGTAATTTGAGCGTTGCAATATTTCGAGTTTACAGTCACTAACGTGGGCGGAACGGAGCGGTTGAGTAGAAGTTTTCGACATTGCAATTACAAGGTGTTTTTGTTCATCAAATAGTTTAAATTTGTTGATGTTTTGGATTGTTTTATTGCTCTCTTAATGATGAGAAAAATACAGTGAACATGACGAAGTATTTTTTTTTCGTGTAGGTGCAGTAATAAAGAAACTGTGGCGTTTCAAAGATGTACACCCATGTTAATCAAATGGGCGTGTTTCAAGTGAAAGAACCCAAAAGTTGCGCGGGTAGGCCTACTACACTTCCCTATAGCCAGAAGCCTGTCACTCGAAGAGTCGACACTTCTAACCGTCTGTATCAGAAACGAACGGTCGTGTCTACTTCTAACCATTTGTGCTTTCAACATGAGTAACTTGAATCTTATTTTTTTTTTAAACTCCACGCTAGACAGACAAGTGTCGACACTTTAATTTCATTATGGTATAAGTTATTTCAACTATTATAATATAATAACTATTTTGGGTCCCATGTTGTATTTGATATACGTAAATGATATGGCGGATCATGTTTCAAATTGTCAGATGTACATGTACGCCGACGATACAATTTTGATTTCTTCACATCGAGATTTACATGTAGCAACAGATAAATTACAGTTAGCATTTTTAAATATTTTGAAATATACCCACGACAAAAATTTAGTTATAAATCCTGAAAAAAGTAAAGTCATGCATATATGTTCCCCACACAACAAAGATAAAGTAAATGATATTAAAATTGTGCATCATTCTTATAAATGCTTACACCATATGAGCCGCGGTCTTGGTTGCGAAGGGTGCATATTTAATATCGAAGTTGTTCCAACATATGTTTATTTGGGTGTAACCATAGATAAAAATTTAACATGGCGACCTCATACTGACCGTTTGTGTAGTAAATTCAGATCTTGCGCTTTTCAACTATATACTCTTAAAAACATTCTACCTTTCACTTTATTGCGCACTGTTTACATAGCATTGGTGGAATCCATTATTTCTTATGGATTGTTAGCATGGGGAAATGCGACTGACACTCATTTACACCAAATCTGTTCACTTCAAAGTAAAATTTTAAAAATCATAACTCCTACTCAATTCAAGATAATCAATAAGGATAATATAAATTCCATTTATGAATACTGCAATGTTTTACCTGTTGATAAATTATTTGAATATAAATTCATCTTGAAGTTCTATTTTGATGACAGGTTCAAAATTATAAATGATCACCCTTTAAATACCAGATTAAGACTCCTAAACAACTTCAAAATTCCCGATTACAATAATAAATATGGACAAAGACGACTTGAATATACTGTACCGGTTATATTCAATGGAATGCCAGTAAATTTAAGAAATATGGACAAATATAAGGCAATTAAATTAGAAATTAAGAAGTGGTTACTCAGCTCGACTGTAAATGTGTGGTAGGCCTATAAAACGTGTTCCATAGTGTTCGCATTATTTCGAATTTTCCACTCATTGTTTATTATATTTATTATTCACTTTCCCTGTTCAACTCCCTCTTGTTCATTCTCTAACATATTTGATTTAGTTTGTAATTGTTCGACCTTGTAATGTTTCTTTCACTTTTAACCATTGCATTACACAATTTTCTTTCTATTATTTTCCTGTATATAATCCACAGTCAAGCTCGCAAGGGCTTTGTGGACATCACGTGACTGTTCATTTATTTATATGTGTGTCTATGTCATTTTGTTCAATAAAAAAAAAAAAAAAAAAAAAAACGTATTTTGAACATAGAAACATTACGAGAAATGAATATTTGAAGTAGGCCTACAAAATATTTACCAGATTGGAAAAAAATTTAAAAATACTCAGTGTCTTTTCCGTACAAAGATTCACATGATGAAATTAACCCATCTACATTCCATTCTGAATAATTGTAATTAATTGTATCATATTTGTAGCAAGTGTTTCAACTATAGGATCTGGGATTTTTTCTTTTCCTATAAGATTGAAAAGTACATCAGATAGGCCTACTCAGGTATATAATAAACCAATTGACACCAACCGTTCTCAATTGCATATTAAACTCGAAAACCGAGAGAAAAAAACATGAAACCGAAAACTAAATACAGTTGTATCATCCATTCGTAGTTGAACCCAATCCAAAAAATCATGAATTTGATGGGTGTCTTCGCTATCCCAAAACAATGTTATATAGGTCTACTCCTGTGCAATACCCTTTTTTTGTATAACATCGAAACTTGATACAAAACCATTGTTCCCCAATTAAGGCTATGGATGAAAGATAGGATCGTTAAATGTCTCAATTGATGTCACTCGTTGTCAATAGCTGTAGGTGAGATGACAGTGCATTGAAAACTATAATAGAGGCAAGACAATTGACAAATAATATGGATGTTTATCGTTTGAGAGATGAGTTGTTTTCCAACTTAGCAACCCTTCAATCAAACGATTAAAGCGAACCTTCATACAGTCTAATTACTATATTTACTAATTACTATTTGTATTTAGTATTACCGGTACCATAGACTAAAGAACAAACGGAATTTGTGTTCTTTACTTTATGGTATTACACTTTTAAGCCACCGATTACCATTATTTTAAAATAGTTGACGTTAAAAAAATGCATCAAGGCCTCAAAGGCCAAATAATTAGTAGTCAAATTGAATCAAATTTTTTCAAAAAAGGTAATATTTTTCAATATTACTCGATTTCATTATTAACATTGTTTATAATATCACTTTTATATTTGTATCAGTGTATTCATCGTTATTTATTGAAGTGGCCCACATCGACATGGAATTATATAAGTTTTAGGTGAACAAAGAAAAGGCACAAAGCCTATCTGTAGGCCTACTCGAGATTATTATAGGCATTACTCTAATCTGAAAAACGTTCCTCATTTCTATTGTCAAAAATACATGAGTCAATATTCCTCATGATGGTCTGCTTTCAACAAGTATAGCAAGCGATGGTACAAGAAGATTAAGGATTAGGGGCCGTGGGAGAGGGGAGGGGGGAATGGGCAGCTGGGGAGGAGGAGAGGGTTCAGGGGTGTGGGCTTGTAAGTTGTACGCCAACCATCTCACCAGCTCATCTTGATTACGGAACTATTTAATTCATATTTTTATCCATCCTGACTTGGTTTTCCGTGGTTTCCCACAGTCCTCGAAACAAATGCTTGGATAAAGTGCTAATTGGCCACGACCTTTAATCAGTAGAGTAATTATAACATAACATATAACATTTCACTCATTTTATTTTCTATTTTGTATTATCATTATGATCAACTTTACATCTGCTGTTAATGGAAAGAGGTGATCATTGCCCAAGAGCCTTATTTCAAAGTGGAAGATATCAACATTTGTGTGTTTTGTTTACTCTTAATACCAATGCCGGTAATGTCCAGATATATTTAACAAAAAACGGTTTTTACTTATAATGTGTTCCGGACTTTCGGAAACTGAAGGACTTTTATCTGCGGCGGAAAAATATGGTCACAGACAGCGCAGTCCTGGTGTTGAAGTTCATTGGTTTTAAATAATTGAATGAGCGAAGCGAAGACTCAATCTTACCATACTCGAAAAAAAAGTCTTTTTTCGCTCTCCACATGTCAAACGAAAATTCAAAATAAGTTGAAACTTAGCATACACAAGTGTCCTTATCTAATTCGATACTGTAAAGTTTTAAGGGGGGAGGGGGGGGAGGGTAAGGTGCAAAACTTAATTCTCCCCATTGGTCCGTCTCATGATGTTATGACATAAAATGCCTTTGCAAAAATTCTTACCCCATTTGACATGAAAGAAAAAAAACATGGAAAGTCCATAATTTTCGACCGGGCCTATTGAATATCTCTCTTATGGGGAATAACATGTAACGCTTTTTTGAGCTAGGAACGTAGAAGAACTGAGATAGGTAGAGAAAAAGTGTTCCCACAAAATATCTGCACTCGAATGTCATCTTTCGTCTGATATGTATAACATAGCTACTTATTTTCGCCATATGATTTCAATTGATCAACTCGCATGGCGTGTGGCTTTATTGTTGCAGATTTTCTAGTTTTAGTACAAGGGCTCACATTATAAAATAAACCCGCCTACATTCCACTCTGAATGATTGCATTTTAGAATGCGTATCTGTGTTAAAAGCAGGTAATAAATTCTCCCGTTAGGTATGTTCAGCATAATGAATAGGCAAGGGTCGAAACATGATTTGCTAGACTGATGACAGACTATCCTCTACAGGGAGGGAGAGAGTTGAGTATGACGTCAGAACCTTTTCCCCCGCCACGTTAGATTAGGCACTTCGCTGGGGGTGAGGTTCGAAGCTCTTGACGGGATGGTAGCCGAAAGGGTCTATTACCTGCGCCGGAAGGAACAATAGAAGTCGAATTGTCATTATAGAAATAAATTAAAATCGCCGTCGAAGAATCAAGATGATTATATACGGAAGATATGCATTGAAAATGAAAATCTAAACAATTTACTTTTTTATTGGAAAAAATCCACTCATATGTGACCGAAATACGTCGAAATGTATACGAAACGTCCCACAAACATATCGACGTATCTCGGCCGCATATGAGTGGATTTTTTACAATAAAGAAGTAAATTGCTTAGATTTTCATTTCCAATGCGTATCTTCGGTATATAACAATCTTGATTCTTCGACGACGATTTTAATTTATTTCTATAATGGTTATTCAACTTCTATTGTTCCTTCCGGCGCAGGTAATAGACCCTTTCGGCTACGATACGGTCAAGAGCTTCGAACATCACCCCCAGCGAAGTGCTTAGTGTAGGACCACGTTGCGGGAAAAAAAGCTCCGACGACTGACGTCAGTCTCAACTCTATTCACTGACACTTAGGACACTTAGGCGATAAAAGTTGTTTAATTTATAAATTATGTCACTTTGGGGCAATTGTGAAAATGAATTATGACTAAAAGATGATTCACATACTAAAAATATAAATCCGCTATTTTAAAGCATTTTTGTGTCCACACATTTTTCATCCGATTTCACCAAAGTGTCCCCCCGTCTCGCCAAAGTGTCTGTCCCCCCCCCCCGTCTCACCAAAGTGTCCGGTTTTGAAGTAGGCCTATGTTAAAAGCATATACTTGCCCATCATGAAGATGTCGATATATATATATATATATATATATATATATATATATATATATATATATATATATATATATATATATATATTTATGATATCCAATTTAATATGATTGTGAGCAATTTAATTGCATGTTTTTTATTTTGGAGGAATGAAATGCTCAAAGAATGGATTGTTGAAAACATTGTTCTTGTGTCAAGTTTTGAAGTTTCTACCCTGAAATTTGAAAGAATCAGAATAGATTGAATTGAATTGGAATATCTGATAATTTGGCGGATGACTATTCAAAAACATTAAAAACATTAAATTAAATTGGAAATATAAAACATATTATTGAGTTAGAAATTTTAATCAAGGATGCCCTTCATCTTTCTACTGATTCCCCATTCTATGGTAATTAAAATTGCAAGTTCTACACCTCAGAGAATTGTGTTTATATAATGATGTTGCAATTAGGACAGTTATCAATATTTACGTAACATTTCTTCGTGGGGAAAATTAATTGTGTTGGTTAAATGCAGGTCTTGCTCTAGTTTTTGAGAATTTGAATTCAATAATTATTAATGTTTACAAAATTGCAAAAGCAGAAATGTTACGAAACTTAAAATTGAAATATTGTAAATTGATAGAGAAATGAAAAATAACAAATAATCTGATGGTTTCAATACAGAACATTTTCCCAACATGACCTGTAATTTAATTTGAATCTGTGGAGTTTCAAGTTTTTTAATAATTATATTGTGTCTCTTTCCATTCCATGTATAGGCCTAAGCACTCCATATACTACTGGTATAACCTTCTATGGCGTTTTTTCCTTTCCCATTTATGGCGTTTTGTCCTTTGAACCCGTGTTAATCAATGCTAACTAGGAAAACGCTATAAGTACGCGTTGATGGACGAGCGATGTTGAAAAAAGTGTTAAAAGGGTCACTTTTCATTTTTTCTCTTCAAAATGGCTGAGCTGGAAAAATTGAAAATTTCTAAAATGATAGACAATTGCGTTCTACAAATCCAGTACATTTTTTTTTTTTAATTTCTTTTCTTCTCTAATAAGCCTTTGACCATGTAAAATTGGCCGTCGCCCATGTGTCCGTCGCCTAAATGTCCAATGATCAAAGTGGATTAAAGTAGATCGCCCAAGTGTCCGTCGCCTAAACGTCTCTCGCCTAAGTGTCCGTATACCCTCCCTGACATGGACATTAGTCTCGATTAGTCTATAGCTGAATTTAAATAATAACATAGTAAGAATAGTAGGCCTAACCATAATAATCATAATAATATAATGAGTAATAACAGATATAATCTGAGAAATACATGTTTTAAGACTTCAAGGCGATATTAATTCAATCATTTCTTCTACAGACAAGAACCGAAAGGGTCGCTTCCCTCTCTATGCTTCAATCGATTGATTGATGGGTTGATAAGTTGTAAAACAACATATTTCTCAAACCAGATTGTATGAAGGTTCGCTTCTTGTGAAGCGAGTTTGTGGTTTATCTAATTATTGTTAATTTGTTATTACTTTATAACTTTCAAAATCCAAGCATTACATACACAGAATATTATTTACAATTATACGAGGATAATATTAAGATTTGATTTGGGGCTTATTCACTGTAAAATAGTAAGTATTCGAATATGAACACTTGATTATTCGCCGTGTAATAATAATAATAATAATACCGTGATTACTGCATTTGTCATTTGTGTAAATATAGGTCTACACTTGGAATACTGCTCAAGTGTTGTTATACTAATTAATGACTACTAGCACTAATCAGCGCCAAGTTAGGGTCAATAGGGTCATTGCGTGCTAGAACGAGAGGATTGATATATCAAATATCAATCGCAGTTTATTTTTATTGCGCGCCAAACACGGCTAGCAGATTGCTCGCAGCGGCGATGTGCTACGGTCCGCTGCCAGTCGAGAGTGAGTAGTTTTAGGAGAAAACCGCTCGCTTCGGAGGGCGCTACCAGCTAGTCTGTCGACTCAAGAATCGACACTAGCTCTACCTATAAATTTCTTGACTGGATGGGCCGAACCCTCAAACTGGCTTGGCGCAGAGGCTCCCATATACGTGTCCTACTCCTATCTTCAACCTTACAAAATCAATGACCATAGGCCTGTACATGTAGGGTACCGTACCACCCTTGGGTTGCATAACTGATACACCGAAAATATGGTGAATTGAGAAAAACGTAGGCCTACACTGAAAATCCAATAGGCCTACACCGTAAGCATTATTTCAGATGATGACTGAATAGGGAATCTACGATATTGCATTTGAATAGTGTGAGACTATCCTCTTCTCCCCACAATAATATACTAGCCATCATGCATGAAAATATTTTTCTTGCGGTGTACGAGATTTTCGGTTCAAGTTAGCTTAACCTAACTCAACTTGACTCTAACATCAGATCCCAGTCTGTGTATGACAGTTCAGTGTACTAGCAACTAATAACCTCAGCTACGTACCTGCTTCAACTCTGGCAACGTATGCCTCATTTTCAATAGGGAAGGATATGAACTGGAGGGAGTGTTGAACCAATGCGTTGCTAATGTCACACAAAATTCGCGAGCAACTGGCTTGACTTATGCCTGTTACATCGCCCATAACGAGCTGGAACGTTCCAGACACGTAGAATCGCAATGCAGTAAGAACTTGCGTCGGTCTGGTCAAATGGCCTTCCAAAATGCTGCACAGTTCCAAGACGATATGTCTTGGAAACCTGTGCCGTTTAATCAGATGGTCATCCGACACATGTAATGAATCCAGCCTATCTTTGAATACTCTGCCAGGCCTAACAATGATACGCCCCTCCTGATTAGGCCTCGGCCTAGCCTCATCCAGAATTAGGAAAAGCCCAGCATTGAACATTGTAATATAATTAGTAGGAAATAGGCCTAGGCCTATTATAACTGTTTTAGTTTCGTAGATTGAGAACACTTAGTATTGGTAATTTATTCATTACAATTTCTTATACAGAGTACTATAGATTATTTCTTAATAAGCCTATTTTATACAAGCTAAGCTGATGCTCACTCTCTGGCATCTTACTATGTACTGACTACTGACTGGTCTCTCAGTCCACATACTGCTTCCTGTCCCTGGTTAGTTGTTACACATGTTGCCAACTTCAGACTTGTTGCCAACCTAATTAATATACTACAACATCTTCTCACATTATTCTCAACCCAAACAGGCAATACAGGCCCAAGTTAGAAAACATTACAATGTATTAATTTGCACAATTAATAGAAAAAACTGATAAGCATAATCAATGTGAATCTCTGTCAACTTCTACATACACATAAATACACAATACAATAATAATACATTAGCCTACAATGTTTCAATTTCACTATTAATAAAAAAAAACTGATAAGCATAAACAATGTGAGGTTAATGAATCTCCATTAACTCTACGAAATATCATTCACATACAAGTATATGAACCATAATTGAAACGATAACCATAATTTCTTCACTTATTTTTACAGTTCACATACATACATACATATATAAATCTATCCTACGTATTAGACCATACATTTCACACTTTTAGATTACAATCATTTTATAGTCACATAGTCATCCAATCGTTTTGGCGCATTAATTGTACGCCCTGACCTAGTCGTAGGTTTCTTATTCACTATCTCTGGTCTTACATTTATAAATTGGTCATTTGACTGGGGTGACCCTGTCCTGATAGCTGGGGAGGGGTTAACAATTTGCTCAGAGCTACCTTCCGCACAGTCATTAGAACTATTAGCACCCTCATCGTGACTCCCAGAAGGGTTTCTTGATGATGGCCCCGTTGCATTGTACGACCGTCGAATGAATTTGCTATTACGCCTAGCTGTTTGGCCCTGTTCATTCTGCACCATATAGGATCTGGGTGAACCATGAGGACCTAATACTTTGCCATGTTCCCAGCCTCTGCCTCGTTCGATTAGAATGTTTTCACCCGACTCAAACGAATCCCTCGGTGTGGCTGTTCTGTCATAGTATACTTTTTGTCGCATTTGCCTATTTTCTAACTTTTGCTTGACTCCTTTCTCAAACTCTGGTTTCAACAAAATTTCTCTAGCTGGAATTCTTGTTCTGATTCTATGGTGTAATAATAACTGTGTAGGGGATAAGTTTATCTCTTTTAGAGGCGTACTACGATATTCCATAAGTGCAATGTAAGGGTCAGTGCCCTCAGTCAATGATTTTTTCAAGATCTTTTTAGCTATTGCCACCGATGACTCCGCCTGACCATTTGATTGGGCATATCTGGGACTTGACGTAATCAATTGAAAATCCCATTCTTTAGCGAAGTTTTAAAATTCCAGGCTGTCAAACGGCATATTGTCAGACACAATTATTTCTGGTATACCAAACCTGGCACATATTGATTTCAGCTGTATGATGACATCGGCAGCTGTTTTAGATGGAATTTGGCCCACCTCAATCCATTTGCTGTAGTAGTCTACCACAGATAAATATGACTTGCTCCCCATTTCAAAGATGTCAACCCCTAACTTTTGCCAGGCCTTATCTGGAACCGGGTGAGGAATCATCGGTTCTTTTTTGTTCTTATTACGAAATAATTCACACGGCTTGCATTTTGCTACAACCATTTCAATATCTCGCGACATTCCAGGCCAAAATAATATTTCTCTAGCTCTGGCTATACACCTATCTCTACCAGAGTGTCCCTCATGAATCAATTGTAGCATCTCATTTCTAAGACCACTTGGCACCAGTAATCGATTTCTAAGAAACACTAATCCATCAGACACATCTATTTCAGCCCTCATACTCCAGAAATATCTCAGCGCAGTAGGAACCTGATACCTGACAAGCGGCCACCCTATGGTATGAATTTTCATCAGCTCCTTCAAAGTGATATCATTTTCTGTAGCTTTTCGAAACTCAATCTTCTTGGCTTCTATCATGGGCAAGTGCTTTGCTACTGAGTGAATTACTATTTCTAGTTCAGGGTCATCCTTCACCTCATTAGGTACAGATGCCCTGGACAAGGTGTCTGGTAAGTTCAACAATTTCCCTGGCATATATGACACAGTAATGCTGTAGCGTAAAAGTCGTAGTAAAAGTCTTTGAAGACGACCTGATGCCAATGAAATCTCCTTTGCACAAATAGTAACGAGAGGCTTGTGGTCTGTAAACACTTGTACTGGTCGACCGTAGGTAAACTGATGAAATTTCTCCAGTCCAAATGTTATTGCCAAAAGTTCCTTCTCTATTTGGGCATAGTTACGTTCACTTGCACTGAGTACGCGAGAAGAGTATGCCACTGGGTGATCATTTTGGAAGATACATGCACCTAGTCCCTCCCTTGAAGCATCTGTTTGCAGTACTAAGTTTTTCTTGCTATCATAGATCGATAAGACTGGGGCATTTATAAGTAAATTCTTAAGGGTTTGTAATGTTTGATCATGATTATGATTCCAATGCCAAGGAACTGATAACTTGGTTAAATCTCTAAGGGGAGCTGTCACTTGTGAAAGATTTGGTATAAACTGAGCAACGTACTTTGTCATCCCAAGAAGACGCAAAACATCTGTTTTTGATGTAGGTTTGGGCATATCTGTAATTGCTTTAATGTACTCCTTGTTCGGGCTGATACCTTTCCCTGATATTGTGCGACCAACATAGTTTACCTCAGGTACTCTGTATTGAAGCTTCTCAGCATTGAATTTCACCCCTACTTCTCGTGCTCTTTGAAAGACTTTGGCCAATGCTACATCATGGTCCTCGTATGTGTCACCTGCAATGATGATGTCATCAAAATATACCTCAACTCCCTCAATATCTCCAAACAACTTGACATTGATTTTTTGAAATACTTCCGGTGCTGAGCATATCCCAAACGGAAGTCTTTTGAACCGGTATCTACCAAATGGAGTTTGGAAGGTGCAAAGGTCAGCACTATCCTCTGTCAAGGGAATGTGAAAGAAACCCTGTTTCATATCACACACGGAGAATACCGTTTTACCTTTTAGTCTGGCAATGATATCATCCGATGTGGGGATTAAATAATGTTCCCGTTTGATATATTTGTTGAGATCTTTAGGGTCCAGACACAACCTTAGCTCACCATTGTTTTTCTCAATGATGACTAAGCTGTTCACCCAATCAGTTGGCTTCTCCACTTTCTCCACAATACCCTTTCTCTCCAAGTCACTAAGAGAATTTCTTAATTTATCATGCACACTCACTGGGACCCTTCTCGGAGGATGGATGACAGGTACGGCCCCCTCTTTCAAGATAATTTGATGTTCCACTGATAGCTTTCCTATTCCTTGGAATACATCCGCATACTGATGCACTAAATTTTCCTTACTGCCAGTAGGCCTAGGCCTTTGTTGTCCCTGGTTACATTGTTGATCATCGATCGCATGAACGCGCTTAATCAATCCCAGCTTAACACATTCCTCTAAGCCTCATTCACAACAATGAATTCAATATCTATTGATAGACCTTTAGTTTTACAATTTAGGCTGGTAGATCCCTTTGGCTTCACTTTTACATCATTAAAAGTCAGTAGTATTGCATCAGAATGTCTTAGCTCAGTATTTGAGCTAATCCTATTGAATACCTTAAGTGGCAATACATTGGCTTCTGAACCACAGTCTAACTTGAACCTCACTGGATGATCATTATTTACAATCAATGTTTCATACCATGCTCTAACAGGGGCTAGGCCTACTCCCATTTTTTTATCCGAGTGTACTAACCCGATGTACAGTGATCCGACACTGCTGTGGGACACCATCTCTTCCTCGCAAGGCTGTTCATTTTCTTGGTCGTGACATTGGTTATGGTCTCCGAGATCTTGATCAACCTCTTCATTTTCCAGCGAGTAGATCTTCTTTTTACCATTTTGACATCCTATTGAAAAATGATTCAGTTCTCCACATCGTGAACACTTTTTGCCAAAGGCAGGGCACTTTCTTGGCTGGTGATTATAACCACACTTTTTACATTGGTACGATTGTCCCTCTGCTGGTGAACGATTGAATTTTTCCACTTTGTCTACCGATAGGCCTATTCCCGATTCTCGGACTATCTTGTTTTGTGATTTCACTTGCTCTGCTCTCAACGCTAGGTCGATTGCCTTTTGGAGTGTTAAATCCGGGTCCATTTCTAGATGTTCTGCAAGCTTGTCATCTCTTGCTCCTGCAACGATTCTGTCCATGATGAGTTCATCTGTCAGGTCTCCATATTCACAGTATTTTGATAATTTGTGAAGGTCGGCAATAAATGACTCCATGGTTTCCCCATCCAGTTGAACCCGGCGGTTAAACTTGGCCCTCTCAAATGTTTTGTTCCGGCGACTGGAGTAATATTTGTCAAATATTTTTATCAATTGATCGTAGTCGTTCTTCTCCGCTTCAGTGGCCTTGAGCTATTCCAAGATGTCTTCGCTTTTATCACCCATATTCCAGAGTAGGTGATCTGCCTGCTCCTCCTTCGGTTGATCCTTGAGACCCGAAATCCGCCTGAATCTATTGAATCTTAGGACCCATTTTGGCCAATCTTCTGCAATGAATGTAAATTGCTCTGGGGGTTTCAGATTATATTTAAGTTTCTTTTCCTCGTTTTGCGTTCCGGAATTATCGCGCGGCATTGTAACTGATTTTTTTTTTCTTTCTGTTTTACACGTGTTGTAGGCTTTCAGTATCTTTTGTAGGGCCTACCTTATTTTCCTGTCTGTTTTCACTTCTGACACCATGTTTTAGTTTCGTAGATTGAGAACATTTAGTATTGGTAATTTATTTATTACAATTTCTTATACAGAGTACTATAGATTATTTCTTAATAAGCCTATTTTATACAAGCTAAGCTGATGCTCACTCTCTGGCATCTTACTATGTACTGACTACTGACTGGTCTCTCAGTCCACATACTGCTTCCTGTCCCTGGTTAGTTGTTACACATGTTGCCAACTTCAGACTTGTTGCCAACCTAATTAATATACTACAACAATAACTGTATATATAATTAGTGTTAGTGTTTTAGTGGTTATATTAGTAATCATAAGTTACATTTCAGCTAGGTAGGCATATAGGCCTAGTAATAGTGGTACACTCTTTGACAGGTTAGGCTAGAGTAGACAGACAAGGTGAGTGGTCAGAGGTGACACTGACAGTTGCACACGCTAGGCCTAGGCCTAGTCGAGATCAAGCAAAACGTTGAGGTTAGATGTACAACCGGATTTATAAAATACGTAAATCAAATTGCGCGGTATTTAAAAATATCCTTACCGTGTTTTGGTGGGTAGAATTTACATTTTCTGTCAAATTCAGCCATAAAATCATTGTAAATTGATATTCAAAGTCAAGAGGTGATCACTTACTAGGGCCTAGGCCTACCAGTCAATTTTTTAGGTACTTCTCTCTGGACAATAGATGAAAGAACAGCTATTAGGATCTCAGACACTTGCTAGGGATTGGTGGGACGATCAAATATTTCTTCATGAGTTTGGATTAAGACAAAATATGGTATTATCTCGAAAGAAGTTCGTAACTTTGAGCCAAATCAAAGTTATGACCTTGTGTGAATTCGGGCCCAGAAGATAATATGAACACATCCGTTGTTTATAAAATGTTACCATGGTTTTCAGAGGGCCAAACCAAAGAGGTTAGTATTTTAACCTCCTTGACCAAAAATGGGGTATACTCAATCTTTTTTCGGTTTTTATTTAATTATAAAATATTAAGGCTACGTGGACAAGAGTTATTATCGTAACGCGGTAGATTATAACCAATTACAACTTGAAAGCGCTTAAATTTCTAATTTACGTGGAAAACCAGCGATTCTATCAACGCGCAAAATATGGTATAAAAGTCCACGCCATTCCAAGGTCGATAGAGTTTTTTTCTTTATTTCGTTGATTTGAAAATATACAGGCTATGTGGACAAGTTTCATTACTACGTAGTCGAAGATTGTAAAAAAATACATAATCCAAGCTCGATAATTTTCAATTTACGTAGAAATTCAGCGATTCTACGCGACGAATAGATTTTTTCGGTCCCTTTTGAATCAAACGTATAAGTGTGTTTCCACAGTGTGGTGAACACGCTAAAAAGGGACACTACACGACCTCATATATCAGTAAGCCATGTGATGGGGAGACTGAAATGAGAGCCTTTGCAGGCAAGACGACGCCGAATCGTAATACGAACAATCCACAAAATAATCTTCGGGAAACCAGCGTGGGAGGAACTTATAAAAATAACGCAAAAAGCTACTTACTTTAACAGGACTGACCATAAACAAAAGCTCAAATTGAACAGATACAATACAAATATAGGACTATTTTCATTCCTGGGAAGAGCTACACGCCTTTGGGACAAATTACCAGCAAATAAAATGACCAGCTTCCATAAATTCCAAGACCTAGAACATATTATCGAAAAATAGCCAAATTTATAGTACACTATCATGTCAATTACCACATTACTTATTATTACCACCAGTCTGCAACCACCAGGGGCGTGACACAACTACATAACAAAATGTATGTATTGTGTAGTTGTCCCAAAGTTGTTATTAATGAATGAATTGAAATTGAAATTGAGAGATTAGTTTAATGACCGCAGGTGAACTCTCGTCTTTCCTGGCGAGAATTTTGCCTCGGCTCAGCCACACAAACTTGAACCCAACTTCTTTGGCCCTAATCTTAGCCTTCCAGAAAAGTTCCTCGTAATAAGGATTCAAATTTTCATTAATATAAACCCTAAGCTTCCCGGAATGGTTATTGCTTGGCACCACCACGGAACTAGGCACCTCCACACGTTTTTTCGACAAAAACTCGTCACGCTTTTTTCTGCTTGCAAACTGAACAATAATTCTCGAAGGTCGCGAAGGGTTTCTTGACTGGCCCGATCTGTGCGCTCCTTCGATGTCACGCTTCTCAAGGTGAATGTCCAACTTTTCGGCAAGATTTATCACTAGGTCTTCAACCACTTCACCGTCTCTCTCTTCCAAATTGATTATCTCCAAGTTTATATTCCTTCCGTACTGATCCAATGTGTTTAAATGAACAGTTGAACTTTCAATTACCTGGTCTTTCTCTGCGCACTGTTTTTGTAGAGTTTCGACTGAAGATTTTTTATTTCCGATGACAGATCTTCTTTCAGTTTCTTGAATTATTCATTCAAAGACTTGAAGCAATCAAACTGGTCTTGTTTTAGTTCAGTGAGTAATTTAGCAGTATCACCAAAATTGATTACTGAAGAAAAATTCTCCGTTGTGGGAGTTCCCGCTTTCTTTTCTTCCCTGCACTCAACACAACGCCACTGCGCCTTTCCCTCAACAGTTTTTCCAGAATAAGTTGCTCTTTGCAGACCCGAACACTTCCCATAGTGGTACGACGTTGTGCATCCACTGCAATGAACGAAGTCGCCGTCAACCGGTAAAGCGTTATTACATTTCGAGCGCAGCATTACGCACAGTTGTAGAGCACTGAAAAACACGTCCTTCTCTCACCGTAGCTGAAGCAAAAGTGATTATCATTATTTAGCAAGATTATTATCATCATATTGATAATAATATATGAGTTGTTTATTATCATCATCATTCATTTACATAAAACATAAGGTCCACTTGTCCACAAAGCCTAGCACGAAGCTTATCTGTGGATTATACAGAGAATGATAAAACGAAGAAAGAAAACACTACATTTGTATATGAAAAATAACATTGCGCTCAATTAGATTAGGACGATATAATAATGGGAAAAAATGGGATAATGGTGGATACGAATAATACACATCAAGTGACAAAAAAATCTATTTGCAAATGATTACAGAGTACCACTCAGGGAGTCTAAAAGCCAGTACTTAATTTCTTTTTTGACAGAACTTAAATTTTGAAGTTACAATAGATGTTGAGGATCAGAATTGAAAATGAATGGAATGGCGTACATCAACCGCCTTTTACCATGCTTATAGTTATAGCAGGTAATTACATAGCTAATTAAGTTATTTGATCTGGTGTTTGATGTGTTTGTATAGAGAATAATGGAATCATCTGAAAAATAGACCTTTGTTTTAAATTAAGACAAGAATTGAATTTGTACAGGCAGTAGCATAGAATGTTGATACAGAGATTCGATTTTATCATTCAATCTCAATTTTGAATCAAGTGGTGCAATAGAAATGATCATATTATTTTGAAGTGAAGCTATTTTATTCGAATGGTTGGATGAAGCATTGCTCCATGCAAGTAAGCCGTACTAAATCAGGGACTCAGCCATAGCAGTATATATTAAACGATTACCATGAGATGGTAGAACAATTTTTAGATTAAATAATTGAAGAGCACAAGCCCTTAATCTTTTACATAAGCTATCTATATGATCCTTCCAAGTGAAATATTCATCAATTGTGATACCCAAATATACGTGACTGTCTACAACATTTATTTCATCAGTACAAGAATTACACCTCAGCTCACTTAGTCCTATTGAATTGTGAAGACAGCTTTAATTATGATGAATGAGATCAACAGATTCAAGTCTGAATTCATTGAATGAGGAACAAATATGAATGATTTTAGTTTTGTTTGAATTTATCACTAAGTTATGGTCGTGAGTCCATTTTAAAATAATATTGAAATCTGCTTGCATATTGCACTCTGCAATCTACAAATTTTTATGAACTGACAATAAGACAGTGTCATCGGCATACAAGAGAAACCTTACAAGTCACAAGACAATTTACCATATCATTAACATAAATTAAATGAAGAATTGGTCCCAAAATTGAACTTTGTGGCACGCCACTTTCACAAGTTTTAATATCACTAAATTCATTGTTAACTTTTACCAAAAAAGTTATATTCGTTGAATCACTCTTGAAGCAATCCAACATAGGGCCTCTAACACCAACATTATCTAGTGCTTTTGATAATTTACTGTGAGAAAGAGTATCAAAAGCTTTTGAGAAATCAAGAAACATAGAAATAATGTGCATATTATCATTCAGTTTACAGTTGACGTAATCCGAAAATTCAACAAGGAGGTCAGAAGTCCTCTTTCCTCTTTGGAAGCCAAATTGGAATTCGCTAATGATATAATATTCTCTTAGATATTTAATTAAGGTTATTGCAACACACCGCTCCATTATTGTATCAATTATTGGCAACAATGCTATTGGTCTATGATTTGAATGGATAATATCAATGTTATTAATAATAATAATAATGATATATAATGATTAATAATTATAATATAATAATTAAAATCATTTTAATTCATTCATTGATTCCAAATAAGAGCGTTACAACAATGAAGGGTACTCTTGTGAGGTTCCACGGAACCCTCATGAGGTTTATTTGTGGAGATATATGATAACAACTCGCTTAAATATAATGCAATGAAAAAATAAAATACCTTCCTGATAATAAAATATAATAACAATACAATGAAGCACATTGACGAGAACGTGTGAGAATGAACAAAATAGGATGAATCAACAAAATTATATTCGAATTGCAGTTGTAGTGAGTAGAGAAAAATGCAAACAACATAGGAAGAGAGAACTCGAGGAAGTGAATAAAATACTCCATTATACAATAATACATAGTAGAAATAACCAATTCATATGACACATTCACGAGTTTGAAAGTATAAAGACGAATTCAACCCGGTTGAATTAGGTCAAATAGTGACAAGAAATCAGAGAAACTTATTTTGATAATAATGATGAAGATAGATTAATAAAAATATACAATTATCAGATTATTTTGAATTGATGATTCAATCAATGAAGCCATTTACATATGTTTAATAATAAAAGAGCAACTTGCCAAGTCGAAAGAAAATCAGTATAACGAAATAAACCTGAATACACCTTATATTGAACATTTGATGTTGAGATAATGCTCATACCATAATCGAAAGTAACCATTTTCTGACACACACTTTTAGCTCGTTATAATTGTTGACATTTTTCAAATTAATGGGAAGTTGATTAAGGTTGAATGGGACTATGTATTCCAATCTTCTCTCACCATACTTGATATACCAAGAAGGAATCAGTAATGTATCGATTAAGGCTAATCTTGTGTTGACAGGGTGATCATTCATTATTTGATAATCCTCTTTGAAATAATATGAAAGAATTAATCTATGAGTATACAATTCAGTGAGCGGAAGTAAATTGCAGTGAAAATAATATCTATTCAAGTTGAAGGCTAGATTTTGTTCAACATGATGAGGTAACATTGACTTAATAATTCTATCTCGCAATCCTAGAATGCTATCCAGATGATAATGAGGGGCATTCCCCTAAGCCAACAGACCATACAGCAATTGGGATGATCCTAACGCATTATAAACAGTTCTTAATGATTGAAATCGTGAAATAATGTTGACTTCATGAATGCGAAAAGCTACGGAACGTAGCCTGTTACATAACTGATCGATGTGCGGCCGCCACGAGAATGAATTGTCGATGGTTATTCCCTAATAAACATGTGTATCCCCCCTCAAAGGATCCGAACACCTTGACGTGGTGTGGGGGCTTGCATGGCCCAATGATCTCCAGAGCAATATCGTCGGGAACAAATTATTTGCCCCCAGCAGGGTCACCCATGGCGATAAGGTCTGGAGTGAGGGTCTAGACGAAGTTCCTTTCCTTATCTCTCAACTCATCACATTCTCCTTCTTCCATTTTTAGCGTGTTCTCCACACTGTGGAAACAAACTTATACGTTTGTTATTTTTTTTACCAGCTCCTTTCACTCACTTGAATCGCCCAAGACTGTTGACAACACTGGCTATGAACAGGACATGAAACTATCCTACTTATCGATCTTGTTTGTACTTGAGCTTGTGAATGAATTGCGTCAATTGTAATAAACTTATAGGAGGACTTGTATGACAATAGCATTCCTGACTATTCTGCGAAAAGATTAATAGCGTTCATAAGCATCCGGACGTAAAATTGGCACTTTCCAATTCGCCACTTTTTGAATGGGAAATCATTTACTGGCTCCACTTCATGCTACTAGCATGGTGTGGACCCGGTATTGTTTACAAGGCCCTATGCAGTAGAACCGACATAGGTTAGTCCCTAGGTCAGTAGGTTATCCCTTACTATAAAACGGTAAGCCAAGTAATAGTGATTGGTTGTCCCCACATTTATGTATACCCTGAATTGTCCAAATCTCCCTTCCAAGAAGAACAATTCAAATGGATTTGTACCTGCCAACCCCAAGAAAAGACAGAGAGGTCTTTTCGAGACCATAATCACTCTTGAGGATGTTGTTGAAAGCTCTCCAACACCTCCAAAGTCTCTAATCATTACAGGAAATGAAGAAGGAAAAAAATTCACCAATGTTTCTCCTTTTGTGATAAGGAAGGCTATTGACAATGTGTCCAAGGACGTGAAAAATATACAGAAACAACGAGATGGTACATTACTCTTCGGAACTCAGAATGCCAAACAGACAGAAACATTTTCAAACTGCATCAAACTAATCACCATATTCCCTGTGAAAATAACACCACGCTCATTTCTTGACAGTTCTAAAGGAGTGGTATCTTGTTTTGATCTATTGAAGAGCAAAGTTGAAGAGATTAAAGAGAAACTGGCTGATCAAAATGTCACAGACGCATATAGAATCAATAGACATTTAAACGGAAAACTCGAAGAAAATCCTACTCTAATACTCACTTTCGGAACACCAACTCTGCCTTTAAAAATTATTGCCGGTTCTCATGTTCTCAATGTGAGACCATATATACCCAATCCAATGCGCTGCTTCACATGCCAAAGATTCGGACACACCAGGACACACTGTAAAAACAATCCCATATGTAATCAATGTGATTCAATAAAACATGAGTCAAACGCATGCACAACAGCAATCTGTTGTGCCAACTGCAAAGGCCTTCATGAAGCTTCGTCCAGAAACTGCCCTCGTTGGATAGAAGAGAAAAGAGTATTGGAGATTGGAATCACCGACAAACTGAAACCCAGCGACGCTTGGAAACGATTGGAAGAACTGAATCCGCCCAAGCAACCCTTTTCCTTCGCGTTGGTTGCTGGTTCGAACACAAATTTAAAGGATACAAACACTATTTCAGCATTGGAGAAAGAAAATCTTGAGCTGAAAAAAAAAGTTTCCAAAATGAGCGCAGCACAGGAGCTGACTAATCGACAATCAAATGAATTAACGAAAATTATCAATGAATTGAAATGTGAGATTAAATCTCTCAGGAACACCGCTGAGAAAAGTATTCCAATTTCAACAGCACTGGTACCTCAGCAAATTGAAAAACATATACCAAATTCGAATGGACTGGAGAAGACACCAGTCAAATCATCTGAGAGGGCAATGACCTCGAAAGATGGCAAATCGAGGAACAGTAAAATCAAGATTGACCGTATTGCACTTACGGATGGAGCTAGATCCCTGAGTGAAACTCGGGAAGAGCTGTCCGATGAGAGTGTGGAAAGTGAAATATTTTGAAAACATTTCAGGAAAAAGGGTAGACATTCACCCATTTGATTCATAATATTGAACGATACGATATTCGAAATCAAATTCAAAACGTGAATATAAATTTCATTTTTTCCATATTTGTATATATTTTTATTTCAATATGGCGTTGTTACAATGGAATTGTAATGAATTCAACAGACAGAGAGAAGAGATGAAGCTTCTTATTTTCACATTTGAACCCGTATGTATCTTCTTTCAAGAAACCCATTTCAAAATAACCGACAATCCACAACATCGTGGGTATAGTTTTTATCGATTCGATGATTTGACATGTGACAGAGCCCATGGAGGAGTTGCAACAGCTGTTGCTGACAGTATATATGTTGACACTATCACCCTCACAACGCCTTTGCAGGCCGTTGCTGTTCAACTAGCTCTTCCGCAAACAATCACATTCTGTAACATTTATTTGCCTGAATGGGCACCGGTCACGAAAAATAACATTCAACAACTTGTATCACAACTCCCACGTCCCTATGGAATTCTTGGCGACTTCAATGCCCACAACCAATTGTGGGGTGATACGATGGCGGATGGGAATAATAGAGGACGTCTTTTCAAAAATCTTTTCAATGATAATGACTTGGTCATTTTGAACAATGGTGGGAAAACAAGATTCAATGCATACAACGGTGAATTTTAGGTCATCGATTTATGTGCATGCACACCATCTATATCACCTCTATCTTACTTTTCAATTCATACAGATCTGTGTGGGAGCGATCACTATCCTCTTATTTTGAATCTAGTCGCAAAACCTCAAACTGTCTCTCGTTGTGCGCAATGGAATTTGCGACGAGGAAACTGGATTGGTTATACCAATCTGGCTAATCTCGAGGAGATACAACACATCGATGATGCAGAATTGAGAATTCAAAAAGTGACTGATATAATCATAGATGCAGCTACAAAACATATACCTCTTACATCCACTAACCCACGACACATTCCTGTGCCATGGTGGAACGTGGAATGCAAGAAGGCCATCCACAACGGAAAAAAAGCAATGCAAATTTCCAGACAATATCCAACAAATCATAATCTGATGACATTTAAACAACTTCGTGCGAAGGCCCGTTTTATTATCAAACAATCGAAAAAATCATCTTGGAATAATTACATTTCTTCGATCAATCATCAAACACCTCCTGCTAAAGTACGGAGTAGAATGAGGAAGATAGACGATAAACATAAATCAACAATCATTCCTGGCCTGAATATAAATGAAGACTTGGTTAAATCCCCTTTGAGAATAGCGGAAGCCCTTGGAGAATATTTTTGTGACGTCTCTAGCTCCCAGCATCATTCGGTACAGTTTCAAATTCATAAGCGTCGAACTGAAAGACGAAAGCTCGACTTCACTTCTGCTAACAACGAGGAGTACAACGTACCGTTTAGTGATTGGGAGTTGGAGAACGCAATCATGCGTTCCAAGGACACAACGCCCGGAGGTGATCGAATCCATAACCAATTCATCAAACACCTTTCTCTACTTTCAAAAGAACATCTATTGAACGCATACAATTCGATTTGGACGTCGGACACTTTTCCAGACTCTTGGAGACATGCAATATTGATCCCTATACTGAAACCCGAAAAGGATAAGAAAAGTACGTCTTCATATAGACCTATATCCTTGACAAGATGCCTGTGCAAGGTGATGGAGAGAATGATCAACAACAGACTAGTGTGGTTGTTGGAAGACCAGAACCTCCTTTGTGCAGTACAGTTTGGTTTTAGGAGAAACAGAAATACACTTGATCATCTTATTCGCATGGAGAGTTTTATCCAAGATGCTTTCCTCAACAGACAACACACTATATCTGTTTTCTTCGATCTGGAATAAGCATACGATACGTCGTGGAAATATAACGTTTTGAATACATTACATAATTGGGGCCTGAAAGGTCACCTCCCTATTTTTATAACCAATTTTCTATCTAATCGTCGATTCTCCGTACGCGTGGGTAACGTACTGTCGCGATCATTTATTCAAGAGAATGGTGTGCCACAAGGCTCAGTCTTGAGTGTGACTCTATTTGCTATTGCCATTAATAACATAGCAAACTGTATCCCAGCCACTGTAACGTCATCCTCATTTGTTGATGATTTAGCAATTTTTCGCAAGTCAGCAAGATTAACAACAGCTGCACGACAAATTCAATTGACCATCAAAAACCTTGATGAATGGTCTGACGAGACTGGTTTCAAATTTTCAACTTCCAAGACCAAGAGCATGCACTTCTCAAGTTTGAGAGGCTTGCACCACAATCCGGACCTCTGGATGAAAGGAGAGCTTTTATCATATTCTGACAATGCCAAATTCCTGGGCCTCAACTTTGATTCAAAATTAAACTGGAGAAATCACATTGCTTACATCAAGAACAAATGTTACAAATCTCTGAATTTATTACGATACTTGAGTGGGACTACATGGGGAGCAGATCGAACAACGATGATGATGCTATACAGAGCACTTGTTAGATCCAAATTGGACTATGGCTGTACGACTCTGCTCGTGTTGGCTATCTCAAACCTCTGAACACTATTCATAATACTGGCATTCGACTGGCTATCGGAGCTCTCCGTACCAGTCGTGTAGAAAGTCTGTATTGTGAATCTGGTGGACCATCACTTGCACACCGTCGTCAATATCTTCTCGCTGCGTATACGTCTAAATTGAAGTCCATGCGAAATCATCCATTATACTAACAAATGTTTGAACCGAAATTTCAACCCATCTATGATGCGAAACCTTTCGCCACTACACCTACGGGTATTCGTTTGTCTCGTCTTTTAGTTGACTTCGAATTGATTCTACCCGCTGTCTACCCAACCAGATTCAGCATTACTGCTCTCTGGATGGTGCCACGGCCCGAAATCAATACTCAACTAACAATCCACAGAAAAGAAGATACCAGTTCACTCATTCATCGTCAGAAATTTCACGAAATATGCTCACACTTCCAGAACTTTGTTCATTACTTCACGGATGGATCAAAACTGAACGGCTCTGTAGGGAGTGCGTTTTGGTCTCCAAATATTCAATGCTGTTTAAAACTCAATTCAATGTGTAGTGTTTTCACTTCCGGAATTATAGCCATTATCAAATCTCTGGAACACATATCTTGCCGTCAAGAGAAGAATTTTTTCATCTGTTCAGATTCACTCAGTACTTTACAAGTCATCACCAAAATATTTCCCGATAACTACTTGATACAGAAGGCGCAGAACCTACTGACCCACCTGGCATTACGGGACGTCGGAATAGTGTTTTGTTGGATTCCTGGTCATGTGGGCATTCAGGGCAATGAGATCGCTGATAAGGCAGCTAAAGATGCTACGTTGAGAAATTTTGTCGATGAACCACTCGTACCATTTTTTGATTTGAAATCTGCTTTCAAACTGTTATTCAAAAGTGAATGGCAATCAGAATGGAACAGAGAAATAAACAACAAGCTTCATGATATCAAACCTACTATTGAACTTAGGGGATTCCTCGATACGAGGGTCCCGAAGAGAAGAAGTAGTTCTCTCACGTTTGCGAATTGAGCATTCACTGCTCACGCATGCTTTTTCGTTCACACCAGAGGAAATTCTACCTATTTGCGACACTTGTGATGAGGTGTTGACCATGAAACATATATTATTGAAATGTACCAAATATAACAATATCAGACAACAACTAGCATTTGAAGACTCAATTTCCAAAGTTTTGGCCGATGATAGTGATACTATCAACAAATTATTCATTTTCCTAAATCAAACTGATTTTATAGATAAAATTTGAAATTTGATCGAACTCACATAGTAATTTATTAACATTAATTTCGAGTAATTATATCCGAAACAATCAGAATGAAAATGAGTGATGAAATGACCACGTTGTCGGGGTCACCCACAAATGAGGAGGGGTTTTAGTCGGTAAGAATCCGACACTCCCCACAATTCAACCTGTGGGGGTCTTATGTGAGATTTTACCTCCTCACAAAAGAAGAAAAAAAACATGTGTATCTACTATTTCAATACTGGTTTCACAATCACAAATATAGACGGGAGTACTACATTTCAAGTTGTGAAGACATTCATTTGTATGAAATAATATTTTGAACGGCATAGATCTAGAAAGATTCAAGGGTGTACAAATATGCATGACTTTGGTTTTGCCAGCGTGTATCATTAAATCGTGATCGTGAGCGAACTTCAATTAATCAGAGAAATCATTCTGTACATTTTCGACTGCACTATTCAAATGTTTATAAGCCGATACAATCAAAGTGTCATCAGCGTAGATATAGGTTACACAATTATCCATATGTTTGAACATTTCATTCACATGAATGAGATACAAAGTAGGTCCCAGAATGGATCCCTGAGCTACTCCGGTTTCACACATCTTAGGTTCACTGAATGTATCATTAACTTTTGCTAAAATTAGCCTTTTACTCAAATAGCTTTCGAACCAACTAAGCATAGGTCCTCTTATCCCTATATTGTCCAACAATTTGAATAATTTGGTGTGATTTAGCGTATCGAATGCTCTCGAAAAATCAATGAATAAAGCTAAAATATGCATATTGTCATTCAATTCAGAGTTACCAAGATTCGAAAACATGGCTAGTAAGTCATTAGTACCTTTTTTTCTGGAAATCAAATTGCATTGAATTTACTGGATTGTTTGTGCATAAATACTCAGATGAAATATTAGCTACACATCTTCCCATTATTTTATCAATAATAGATAATAAAGCGATAGGCCTGTAATTCGAATACAATGAATGGTCACCCTTCTTGTACACAGGGCGAACTACCGATTCTTTGATATTGGTGGAACGACTCCACTCTCAAAAGACAGATTACAGAGCTTAGCAATTGAAGGACTTCTTTCGTTGGATAAAAGTATAAGTCTTTTGATCTAATACCGTCAAAACCAGCCTGCTTATTCAAATTCAGGTTTTTTTATGATATCTTTGATTTGATCAACAGTTACAGGAGGCATGTACATCGACCGCGGCTCATAATTAGAGACCAAGACGTCACAAGTAGACACATTACAATCATGTCGAATACTCGCCACCTCGTTTATGAAACAATCAACAAATCCATTTGCAATCTCCACACTTGAATATTTCTTACCCAGAAATGTATTAACCACTTCGTCTACAGAACACTTTGTTTTTTTCCCAATGAATAAGTTTATAGTTTGCCACGTATTTTAAGGCAACCCTTCGATTCTTCAATGGAACTTCTGAAATATTTCATTTTGGCTTCCCGTATTGACTTTCTCACTTCGTTTCTACTTTTCTCGTAGTCTTCATTGAACAAAATCTTCGGACAAGCATTTTTACATTGTTTCCATTTAATGAATAATTTGTCTCTAATCTTTATTTTTTTTAGAATATCTCTAGCTATCCACAACTTATGATTCTTACTACGTTCAATAGATTCATTGATTCCATGCGAATAAGATGCCTTAGGATAACATTCACTGAAGTTATCAACCATTTTTTCATATAATTCACAGCAATTATCCATTTCATTGATTGAGTTCCAATCACAGGTTAATAACATACGTCTAAGTAATTTTTCATCTATTTTCACTGCGATGTACTTCCGATCACTAAATCGTATACTTATGGATTGATTCTTCTATATTATTTCGAAGAGGATTATCAAATAATGGATGTTCACCCTGTTAACACAAGATTAGCCTTGATCGATACATTACTGATTCCTTCTTGGATTATCAAGTATGGTGAGAGAAGATTGGAATACATAGTCCCATTCAACCTCAATAAACTTCCCATTAATTTGAAAAATGTCAACAATTATAACGAGCTGAAAGTGTGTGTCAAAAAATGGTTACTTTTGATTATGGTATGAGCAATATCTCAACTTCAAATGTTCAATATAAGGTGTATTTAGGTTTATTTCGTTATACTGATTTTCTTTCGACTTGGCAAGTTGCTCTTTTATTATTAAACATATGTAAATGGCTTCATTGATTGAATTATCAATTTAAAATAATCTGATGATTGTATATTTCTATCAATCTATCTTCATCATTATTATCAAAATAAGTCTCTCTCATTTCTTGTTACTATTTATTTGACCTAATTCAACCGGCTTATACCATTCCGGTCTCCATACTTTTAAACTCGTGAATGTGTCATATGAATTGGTTATTTCTACTATGTATTATTGTATAATTGAGCATTCTATTCACTTTCTCGAGTCATCTCTTCCCATGTTGTTTGCATTTTTCTCTACTCACTTCAACTGCAATTCAAATATAATTTTGTTGATTCATCCCATTTTGTTCATTCTTACACGTTCTCGTCAATGGGCTTCTTTTTTATTATTGTCACAAATTGAATTACACAATAAAGTAATACAGTTTGAACTCTCGTCCACTGAGCCACAAATGGCTTATCTGTGGTTCAAACGATGAAAAAAAACACTAAAATACACTGTGATTTACTATGCTAATATTTAATAAACTCATATCAAAACATAATTCACTCCGATAGGTTAAATGATAATGAGCATGCAAATGGAAATGGGAATAAGGCAACCAATGGGAAACTCATCCTAGAATTCCCATATTGTATCAACATATATGCCTTGATTGACCCTAACAAAAATCGAAATTGATGACCAAAAATATGCGGTACCATAAGTTCTTGACGTGGACACTGAATTATGTGAAATTAACTGAATTTATGATGAGGGCTTCATTTTTTTCAAATTTGAGCATATCTATTCATTTTTCGTGATTTAACAGGTATGTCATTGAATATTGAAGGTAGTGCATATTCCAATCTTCTTTTATTATTTATGTTATTAAAAAGAGGTAATCGGAATAATTCAAGTTTTTGGAGCCTGGTATTGAATGAAGTGTCAACTGGTGTTTCATATGAGTCAGAAAAATAATATTCATGAATGAATCTACACTTGAACAAGTAAATAACTGGTAAAATATTTAAACACTGAAAAATTCCAACTGTATCTTGATGGAGAGATCCTAATTCATGAGAAGTTACAATACTTCAACAATTCTAGTTTGAACGAATTCTATCAATTTCATATGTGAATCTGATGCGTTACCCCAGGCTGAGATTCCATAATTGATTATTGACTCAACTGGAGCAAAATACACAGTTCTGAGCAAAGTGAAAGGAATTATATGTTCAAGCATGTGAATTTTGTATGCACAGGAGCTTAACCGGCTACAAATATCATCAATTTGTGGTCGCCATGAAAATGATCTTTCAATTTTAAGGCCAAGATAAACAGGCTCGTGTACAATCTCAAAATTAGAATTGCCACCTAAACAAGGATTACCATAACTTGTGATGTGCGAGCAATCATAAGTGTGATTTAAAATTTGAAAGGGTGTATTTATATCTTCATTTGAGGCAGTGCAAAAGTGGATAATTTTTGTTTTTGATGAATTAATATTTTTAATTTATTTTTAAAATATTTGTGAGATCAATTTGTAGGTTATGCACAGCAGTTGTAATGTCTCTACTTGTACTCATAATGAGGGCGTCGTCCGCATACAAGTACATTTGAAAATTTTTTAGGTGATCTGATAAATAATTGGTACACAATAAATACAAAATTGGCCCTAAAATTGAGCCTTGGGGTACACCAGAAATAACCAGTCCAGAAGTGCTGAGGTTGTTGCCGACTCTCACCATGATATGACGATTGACTAAATAATTTTGAAACCAACAAAGCAGATTACCACGGATCCCTATGAATTCTAATATAGAAACTAGTTTTTGGTAATTTAGAGTGTAAAATGCTTTAGAGAAGTCTACGAAGAGAGCCAGATCATGTGAATTGAAATTAAGTCTGAAATCAACAAAGTCTGAAAATGAGGATGATAAATCAGAAGTACTTCTTCCCTTTTGAAAGCCAAATTGAAGTGAAATTATGATATTACTATCATTTGAATAATTCGTTAAGTTTATTGCGATCCATCTTTCCATTATCTTTTCAATTGTCGGTAGGAGAGCGATTGGTCTAAAGTTTGAATATTGCAAGTGATCTCCTTTCTTATACACAGGTCTTACAATGGATATTTTTAACTTATCTGGCAACACTCCTTCTTCAATACTTAAATTGATGAGTTTTGA